>JAQZBX010019169.1:0-34019 GCA_029593785.1 Cabassous unicinctus
AGCTGTTTCAAGCGCAGCCTAGACATGTCTCTGGAGTTCAAGGAAGAGGTCTGGGCTGTAGATATGCAATTGGAAGTCATTGGCTCATATATAATATTTAAAACCATGAGACTGAAAGAGAGCACCAAAAAAGTTGGTATAAATAGAGAAAAGAAGACTGGGATCTGAACCCTGGGGAAGATGGAAGCAGAGGGGGAAACAGCAAATGAGCAAAAGAAGAAATGACTAGTGAGGTAAGAGAAAAAATGAAGAAAGTATCGTGCACTGGGAAACAAGTAAGGAAAATGTATCAAGGAGAAGGGAATGAGCAACTGTGAAATGGTGCTGACAGGTCACCTGTGATGAGGACTGAAATTCGCCACTGGATTTGGCAACCAAATGGAGATCACTGGTGAATTTACAAGAATATTTTGATGGAGTAGTGGAGGTGAAAGCCAATAGGAATAAATTTTGCAGAGAATTGGAAGAGGGGAATTGGAGAGAATGATACTGAATAAATCTTGAGTAATTTTTATACAAAGAGTGGCAAAAAATTGGGACAGTAGCTGGCAGCAACTTCTGTAACAAAAATGTATTAAAAATAATAGGGTGGGTTGGGTTAAAAATGCATGAAATGTAAGATATGGACTATAGTTAATAGTAAGATTTTGACGATGCTCTTACATAGTTTGTAACAAATGTTTCACAATAATGCAAGGTGTTGGTGGTGGGGTGATAAATGGGAGCCCTGTATGATGTTATGCATGTTTATTTTGTAAGTTCACAACTTTTATATACACGTATGAATGATATACTTCAATAAATTTTTTTAAAAAGTGGAGTATGAAAAGGATTTTTTAAAAAGATCTATGTGATCTCTCCCAGCTGCTACAGACAATTAAACATGTCCCCACTTCCACGTTCAGCTTTTAACATTATTTTCCTCCCTCTATGCTGTGGTTACCCTGGGAATTTCATCCAGGTCTATGCTGTCACCTGAAAGATTCCCATGACATCTCACTGCTCTTCCTGCTCCCAACTGATGCCTCATTACTCCTGCCAGGACTTGGTCTCCAAAACATATTATTCGTGATATAATTGCTCTTTACGGTTTGTTTTTTGATGGCTTCCCAAACCCACCTTGACTGCAGATGCTAGAGTTTCAGGAATACTGATAGAAAGAAGGGTAAAGCAGAACTATGAGAGTAAACTAGAGCTAGACTGCTCTGTAGGGCTGGCCTGTAAGATGAGGATATTGCTCTATCATCTAAGATGTCTAAAAAGCCATGGAGAGCATAGCTTCTAATCAGGAGTCTCCTAATCAGGGTCTGTCAATAGCCAAAGTCCTGTTTTGTAGTTAAGAATATGAAAGTTCCTGACTTATTCTCCCCCTGTAGTTCAGCCTTGTTATATTGGGTGCTGGATTTAGAGCCACAGTTTTAAGACTCATCTTTTGTGGAACATAAGATTCCTAATATTTTGTCAGGTTTATTTTTCATTGGTTTGATTTTCACCTACAGATGGAAGGTTTTCAGGCCAACCACTAGGGGACATTCATTATCTACATTCCATGCATGAACCTATGTATGATTAGTCACATTGTAGATATGCCTTCATTTTTCTATACAAGGTCTATTTTTTATATTATGCTTATATTTTAGCATTGTTTTTTCTTTCTCCCAGTTTTGCAACTGATCTTATTTTCTTTTAAATAATATAAATCATTAAGTTCTTTGATGCTGGAACAATGCTGCTGCAACAATATTTTGACCATTACTGACTCCAGATATATTTTTGTGTGCTTACTATAAGTTGGGCAGTGATTGTATGATCAAGTAATTTGAAGAAAAAGATATTTTAGTCTCCTTATGTAAAAAAGACCTATGTCTCAATATCAGAGATGACGTAATGCAATGATATCACAGTTTTAAAAACAATGTTCCATAATACAGCATAACTCTATGGCTTTTTCCAAAATTTGGTGACATTTTCAAAGTTGGTTTTCCACTCCAGGTAGGCATTCATAGTAGAAAAAATCAGATGTTCCCAATCATATGCTGATTGTCTGGCTCCTGTTTCAGCCACAGGGAAGGAGCTCAGAAGTTCACTGTAAAATCATCTGGGACTTGCATCTGTGACGTGTCCCTGCATATCACTGGGCTTTCCACTGGTGACTTGTATGATTATTTTATTTAAAGTATTTATCCCTTTGAGGTGGATTTGCCTCTTGTGTTTTGTGTTCCACACCTCACTTCCATGACTATCTACCTGAGAAGTGTGTGATTTTTTATGTTTTGGGTGATATTTTGGTTTATTTACCACTCTTAGGCAAATTGCTATGTGATTTTCCTTTTCCAAATTTGAGTGATGGTATTTTTCTAAATTTATACCCTCTGTCTAAACAGATCCATTCATCTTATATACAAATGACTTGTATGATTAAACATTTCACATAACTTTTTGTCAAAACCAGGGCCTAGTATTCCATGCTCTGCATTGAGATTAATGTCCATATTTTGCTTACATTTTATGATGACAGAGACATACACTCTTTAGCATTTTGTGTTTTTTCCACTGTTCAAATTTTACATTAGCTAGTTACCCAGAGGTGGTACTAAACTGGTACATTAACCACAGGCTTTGCTAATAATCCTTAATCTGTAGATCCCCTCAGATACAGTTCATGTGCTTTCTATGATTGATGCACATTTTCTAAAACTCAGCTGGAAGGTCTCCACTTCATTCTCATATTATGTCTATAGTTAATTGGTATTTTGATTGAACCAGCAGAAGAATAAAAATGCCTATGAATCAAAGGAAATTATTCTCATATATGAAACAAAGAAAGCAGTGGTTTCAAGAACAAATATTATTCAAAAATATTCTCATTAAAAGAAATTGCTCTCTCTGGTATAATAAAATTCTTCTAAAGAGAAGCATCTGGCAAAATCATATAACTTACTGTAGCATAACATTTGGGTTGAATTAAGTTGCCTCATGTCACAAAATGTTTTCAAGGCTTCTTTATATATTTTTTTCATTTTCACTTATCTTTGTCTCACAGTTCTCCAATTAAGCAATTTTTTACTTAGTATTTCTTTAAATGCATCACATTGTAAATATTACATAGAAGTTACTGTCACTCGAGGTTAGAAATATTGCTAAATGGAATTATTTCAAGAACATGTTTGGAATGTGAAAGTCTGTCTCTGCTGGATTCACCTGCACAATTTTCCAGGTTGACAGAATGTTAATGTGAACTACAAGTGCTAAAGCAAATAGGTCATGGATGTGGGCATTGAGGAAAATAGCTATTTGAGTTCATGTGTTCATTAGCCACTAATGTACAAAATTACTTTTTATCACCCAACAATTGAGTATAATTAGGTAAATTGTTATATCATTGAAGAAGTATTAAAATTAAACTTGCCAATGTATCTTAGTGTTGGAAGGAATTTTAGAGACCATCTTGTCATGTAATCTATACATTATTTGAGATCAGTTGTTTAAATAGCTCCTTTATCAGGGCACTCTCTACTTTTCAAGCAAGCCTGTCCTGTTTCCAGAAAGCATTTATTAAACTGAGAAAGGCTTTCTTATTGTTTCCATATTTTGTTTATAGTCTAGAAAACCCTTCAAATTATTCTGTTCAAGGTCCTTCAAATTGCTGAGAGTACTTTCTACATATCCCTAAATACTTTTATGTGGTAGGTGCATAGCCAAAAGGGATGCTAAACAAAGTGTGACATCATTACCTCCCAGGAAAATGTATTGGAATAAATGTTAATTCTGAGTTTTCAATCAAACATACCAGGGCTTGAACTCCAACTTCAATACTTATAAGCTGTGAGACTCTATTTTTTAAGCATCTTTAAATGTGAATAATATTTCCCCTAAGTTAGGAAAATTAAATACTTACTAGCTTAAAAATATTGTAAGTAAAATCACACTCTTTTTTTTTTTTTTTGGTTATTTGAATCAGGCTTTAGCATAAATAAGGGGTTGCAGATGATTAACTATAGATTAAATGACAGAGATCCTTGCTACTGAGAGTGTGGTGTATGGACTGGCAGTTGCATGAACTGCATCATCTGGGTATTTGTTAACTAAGCAGAATCTCAGAGCCCACCCCAGACCTACTGAATGACCATCTACATTTTAATAACAGCCTAAGGTGATTCATATATGAGCCCTGGCATATGTGATAGATGAGTTATAGAAGGCCAGAAAATAGGAAGTTCATGAGAATAGTTGAGAAACAATTCTTTAAAAATGTGAGCACCACACTAGGTGAAGAAGAGATTAGGAGTCATTTTCTGTTGGACGACCAACAGGTCCAAATGCCTAGAGGTGGAAATTCCTGGGGGACAGTGGAGAGACGGGTTCTTGGAGAGAATAGAAGTACAGATGGCTAGAGAATATTGAAAATGAAATAGGGGTTTTGGTATTTAATGTGGTAGAAAACATTTTATTATTTATTGAGCGCATTACAGGGTTGAAGAAGTGCCTGAGGATTTTGGAACTCAGGACTCTGTAGAGGTTGGTCTATTTTTTTTTCTTTTTTAATGAGAGGTCGTCACTTAATCATATAGAGTTTCCCTTGTATGTGATACTTTGCTTTTCTCTTGCTGCTTTCTGAATCCTCTTTTTTTATTATTTTTTTTAATTTTATTTAATTTTATTTTTTTAAAGATTCTTAGATTATACAAATGTCGTATAAAAAATATAGGGGATTCCCATATGCCCCACTCTCCACACCTCCCACATTTTCCCACATTAGCAACATCCTTCATTAGTGAGATATATACATTGCAATTGATTAACACATTTTGGAGCATTGCCACTAAGCATGGATTAAAGTTTATATCACAGTTTATACTCTTTCCCACCCAATTCTGTAGGTTATGGCAAGATTTATAATGGCCTGTATCTGTCATTGCAATGTCATTCAGGACAATTCCCAAGTCCCAAAAATGCCCGTCTATTACACCCATTTTTCCCTCTCCCTGCCCCCAGAGCCTCCAGTGGCCACTGCCTCCACATCAATGGTGTAATTTCTTCCATTGCTAGAATCACAATAAGTCTATAGTAGAATACCAGTAAGTCTACTTTAGTCCATAGTTCATTCCCCAATCCTGAGTATTCTGGGACAGTGATGTCCACCCCACCTCTAATGGAGAGGGTGCTGTGATCACATAGTGCTAATGGATGGGACTCTTGCTTGCGGTTGTAGACTCTTTCGGTTCCTTAGTATGGTAATTGTCCGTCATCACCTCCATGTTAGTTGTCCTGGGTGAAACCAATGAACTGGAGAGAAGGTGTTGCAACTCTGTTGAGATTCAGGGCCCAGCTGGCACTTCCATGTGGCTTTCCATAGCCCAAAGATTTAAGTCTCTTGGACGTACATCTACCAACTCTAGTACTAATTATAGGTTCAAATAGAAGGACAGAAGAACCATGTGTTGGAAACCACAACTGAGTTCACCTCTGTCACTCTGGGGAGCAGAAATTCCAAAGTAGGGCCCACTGGCAAGACACCAAATTCCTGAGCCATCTGCCTTGACTACAGTGTCTGTATGTCTCCAGAGCCCTCAGGAGTCCCATTACTTGGGGTAGTATCTGCTTTGGCAGTCAAAGTGATCCTGCTGAGATGTACATAAGCGTTACCTCTGGAATGAACTCCCAACTCACTTTGAAGTCTCTTAGTCATATAAACTCATTTGTCTTTACCTTTCTCCCTTTTGGTCAAAGTCTTTTTCCAGTTGCAAGGTTGGTCTATTTTGGAAAATAAGAAAGTAAGAGCAAGGAATTCACTTGAAGTAAATCCAGGCAAGAAATTATTAGATATCATGGTCTAGAATGGTAGCAGTGGAAACAGATGAAATATGAGTGGAACAGCCACTTCTCAATTCTTCATTTTTTCTTGTTACCTATTTTTTTTTTATTTAACAAAAATGTTCTTGCATGTGTATCATATTCTTATGTAGTGGTGATTCTATTTCTATGGAGTGTATTCCCAGGAGCATTATTCTTGTTTAAAAGTATTGGGATTTTTATTTGCTTATTTGTTTTGGTTTTGTTGGTTATTTTCAGCTTTGTTTTCAAAAAGATTGTGTGATTTCTATTTTCACAGCAGCAAAAAAAGGGTACACTTTCTTTTGCAATACTGCCAGCAGCAGGCCTTATAATTCTTTAATATTTGCCAATCCAGTAGATACAAGGTGATAACTCATTGTTATTTTCATTTGTATTTCCCTGTCTCTCTGTGATTTTTCCTGGCTACTTATATTTGTTTTACAAATAGTTTCCAAATTTATTGATTATCATTTCACTCTGTTAAGCTAACTGTTAGGCAAAAACATTTTTTTCAAATTTTATAAACAATTATGCATTTCTTTTCTGTTAAATGTTTCATCTAGGTTAGAAAAGTCTTTCAATTTATAGTTGAATATATGGTGTCTTAAATTTTCTTCTAAAATGTTTTCTTATTTTTTGCATTAAGCCTTGATACCTGTGAAAATTATTTTTGTTTTAATGTGGGACCAATGTCTACCTTTATTTTCTTCTAGCTGTATAGCCGATTGTACAACGATTACTTTTTAAATAACTACCAGATTTATCATTTGTTATATTCCCTTATATACCAGAACCTATTCTCTGGGCCCTCTATTTTTTCCCTTTGATTTATTGATCTTGTCTTATGCCAATATCATATAGCTTCATTGTGCAGTATTTTAATATTCAGCTAGGTTAACCCCTTTCCAATGTTTTTTTTTATCTTTTGGGGTGCTATTCTTTAGACAGTTAATTAAAATAAACTATTTTAATTCACATTGCATTTTATTTATATATTCATTTTAGGATAATTGATATTTTATGTTTTTAAATATTCCCATCAAATGTCCTGGTATGTCTTTCATTTATTCAGTTCATTCTTTATACTCTTTAATAAGATGTTATAGTTTTTAATATAAATGTTCTATTTCTCTTATTTTTAATCTAAGTAAGCTAGAATTTTATTACTATTGTGATATAAAGTATATTTTAATTTTTATATTTTCCATTTCTAGATGGTTAGTCATATATTATAGAAATGCTAGTGATTGGAATAATTATTAGGTCTGCAACCACATAATGTTTTATCATTTCTTTTCCAATGCACTTGACTATATTATTCCAAACAATTTTGAATGAAAATGGTGATAATAGGCATTATTGTCTTGTTCCAGAAATGCTTCAGCATTTCCCCATTTAGAATTATTTTTGCTGTTTGCTTTCAAGAACTAATCTATTGTAATTAAGTAGAGTCCTTGTATTCCTAATTTACTGAGAATTTTAATAATAAATAAATGCTGAATTTCATCAAATGCCTTTTTCTGTCTACTGATGTGATCATGTGACTTTTTACAGTTGTTGAAGTTATTAACTATGGTATTGAATTTCTTCTTATTCTACTGAAGTCAAGAAGAGAAGTATCTGATACTTAGATATTAGAACTCATGTGTGAATTTTTCAAGGTCTAGATTCTGTCTTCCTTTTTCTTCTTTATGTGAACCTATACCTGAATCCAGACTGCCACTTAACTGTGGAAAGCATTGCAGCTTGAGCACTCCACCAAGGTGCCTGCCTGAGGGTGGGTGGGGGCTAAATCAACCTGATGCCTCCTTCTTCATGTCCTCTGCTCTAATACAGATCAACATGCACCTTTTTCTATTTTGTACAAATTCTAAGGTATCAGTAAGCAGCACCTAGCAGGAGCTTGGTGATATTTTGCAAGCTGTTTCATCCCTCTGAGCTTAGTTCCTTACCTGTTAAATGAATTGTATAGAACCCCCTACTTCTTTCCTCAAATTCTCAAACACTTATATTACAGCTGCTTTAATAATTGCCATTGCTTTATTATAGTTATCATTTAATGAAACTATTTTATTGTTCCCAAATTAGAAGAAACCTGAAGCATATCCAAATGTTTCCTACATTATTTCTACCTCTTTTGATATATTCTCTAAAAAGCAAACCAAGACATTGGAAATGTCAGGAAAATTAATTATCCTTGTCAAAAATAAAGATAACTCCAGACCATATTAACAATTTAAAAACTGAATGGATTGTTGTTAATCACTAACTCATAGTTTATAGAAAAACCTTTAACATCTGGGCAGCTCCTAATATAAGCAATAAAATAGGAAATTCTAATAAATATATCTTAATCATGTTCAGTATCTTTATAAATGAATGAAGTAATCACAGTGACATTTCCTAACAAGGAGAATTCAGCCAATCCACTTTTAGAAAGTGAAAATAGGCGTCAGGGTAAAATAGGACACATTGATTAACTACTTAATATACCACTGGCTTTATAAGGCTTGACAGAGGAGTACTTTCAAATGATAGTGCTTAAATAGAAAACAGTATTGTACAATCCTGCATAGCAATTACAAATGCATTAGGGAACTTGACTGCTGTGCTTGGAATGCAGTCCAGGAGCACTGTGAAATATGGTTCCAATACCATCATTAGAACATGTGTGCATTGGGTGGAGGCTTGAGTTGTGTAACTTTGGCCCTGATAGCTATCCACAGTCATATTTTGATGGTGTAGAAAGTTTGCATTGCAATAACACTGGAAAAAGCAGTGAGACAAAATGGTTCTTTCAGAGGACCATGATATAGCTCTGCGTGAATCAACAGTGACTGCAGGGAGCACTGTGAAGTGATTCAGAATGTGATTTCCATTTCTAGATGAATCAGAGAAAGCACTCCATAATAGAGTTGTGAGTGTTTAAGGTGTGATTGGGTAAGAGTAAACAGACACTAATTTCAAATGGGAACTTTGGCCAGAATAAGGATTTCAACAGTCCTGCTTGTTAAACAACAGCCCTGCTTGTTAATCAATACATATTCAACTTACCTTTTCAGAGAAACCTCATTAAATCCACTACAGGAAGGAAATCAATGGTACTTTACTAAAATGTTAGCAGTTGAAATGGCAGAATGAAATTAGGGGAGAGGATCATCAAAACTGAAAGAAATATAATTTTTCTAAGGAATAGGTTCTGACAAAGAAGGTTTACTATCCTTAGATTCTATAGTAAGTGTCTGTAGAAGAAAAGTTCCCATCAAAACTACAAGTGAATCTTCTTTTCAAGGCCAAACATTCCTACTGAAGGCTCACCAATGTTCTGTGATCCTGAGCCCATTTAGAAAAAAGAGATCTGTTTTCTTGTGTATTAATTTTATGATTGAAAATCTGAATTCTGATTTTATCAGTAATTTGTCCTTAGCCTGCCTTGCTAAGGTATCAAAATACCACGTATGTCAGTTATTTTATTGGGCACCGAGTGAATCCAGAACAAAGAAAGGATCACTCTAGCCTAGTGAGACTAGAATGGGTTTCTAGGGAACATTGGAAAATGAGCTGGGGTTTGTGTCTGACTGAAATAGAATTGTTATGTTGGCACCTGAGGAGAGAGACA
Organism: Cabassous unicinctus; assembly: GCA_029593785.1. Classification (NCBI taxonomy): domain Eukaryota; kingdom Metazoa; phylum Chordata; class Mammalia; order Cingulata; family Chlamyphoridae; genus Cabassous; species Cabassous unicinctus. The sequence continues at coordinate 9,455 of JAQZBX010019169.1, forward strand.
GTGGGCTCCAGAGATACAGACCTTTAAATACCAGGTAATCACTTCGTTTTTTTCTCTACAAATAGAGAAATATTTTGTAGTTTGACAAGTGAATGCAAATAGCAGTCTTTGGTAAGTATAAATCTTTTGATGTTTTGGATGGATTAAATTTAAGAGAGAGATTTGTGTTGACTTTATTACAATAATTAAGCAGATGGATGAGTAGACCAGAGTGGTGGCCATAACACAAAAAGTTAAAAAATCTGACAAAGTAATATGAAACAAGTGAAGGAATGAAACTTCTTATTGTCATATAGGTGGGGGTGGGAAATAAAAATAAGAAAGGAAGCTGATTTCATACTGCAGAAAGATCACAATAAATTCTAGTTAATTAAAATAAATCAATGAATGTCGACTAGAAACAGAGGTGACAGTAGCACCTCCAGCTACTTACCACCCATCATTGTGTTTCGTTCTCTATTGCTTCAGTCACTAATTTCGAATGTTCAGAACCTCATTTTTTGTTTCCTGAGGTAATGCCCACTTGAGGGTATGTTTTAATTAAACTGTGGAATATGAGATAACTTCTAGGATGCTTCTTTAGAACTTCACACAGTTATGATAAATGAAATAGCTTGACATGACATTGCCAAAATGTTCCTTGTGTGATGAAATTGAGAGGTTAAAATAAAACCAAACAAAACCCTATCTGTCCAGTTCTCTCCAATGGCAAAGCATATAGTCAGGCAACTTGTATGATAACTAGTGTTCATATCATTTAATATTACTTATTTATATTTGATGTTGGTAAGCTATTTAACAAATCCCTAGAGGTGATCACAAAGGATAATTATATTTATCCTTTAAGCATTTCAATGAGCTTTGCTTATGGTATGTAAGCATAATTAGTTCATTGAACAAGTTAACCATCATTAAATTGATTAACATGAGCAGTATTTTGCTCTGGTTATAATGAACATAAGCCTAACGATTTTTTTTAATTAGCTTATTTTTCATGTCTACTATTTTTTTTTTCTATATACCAAGATCTCAGTCATCTTAAATAATGTTTTTACAGTTATTATAGGCAATGAAGATTGTCATGGGAATTGAGTAATCCTGCATTTAGAGCTAAAACGTAATTAATGAAAAGAGAGTCTTTATTTCCATCAAAAAAGTAATTATTTATTTATAATATCTTAGAAGAGAAAGTTAGTTATTCATGTGAATAAATATTATTCTATGACTGATTAGCTGTTCAGAACTTCTACACTGACCAAATTGATCAAATAACTGCAAGTCTTCCTTTACTAAGTGCTGTTTCGTGGTCCCTTTTAGAAGATCATACTTAAAATTGCTCAGAGGAAGCAGAAGAACTCACCCATCTCTCTGAATAGAAGGAGTAGTAGATGGGAGCAATTTGAGAACTTCCAAGGGTGGTGTTGTATGAAATAAGCTCCTCTGCCACCAAACCAGTGCAGGAAATAAGACATAGAGAAGAGTAGCTTTTACTCTTTGTCATTTTTTTTTTAAGTTACATGTCTCTCCATGAGAATTCTTGATCTAAGAGGGTTTAGCACTTGCCCATATTAAGTTCTCAATTAATATTTGTTCATTGAATAAAGACAGAAGTGGTTGTTGATAGTCCATGATAACTAAAAGAAGACCTAGCATCATCAATGTAATAACATTTACTTGCTTTGTTGCATTTTCCTTTCCTTTATTGACTTAGAAACAACAAAATAAAATCAATTCTTTTAATAAGCAGGTGTCCCAGGCTAAAATTTCTTTGCTTACAACACAAGCCAGAAAATGATGTTTTTAATTAATTATAGTAGATGTTGGACCTTTCACTTTGTGGCTGAGACTCTATATAGATATCCCTAGACTTTATTTATATGAAAAGCAGAACTGAACTATATGTGTGGTTTCAAATAATTGATGCTACATGGAAAAGCAACAATAACTAGGTAAGTTTAAATTCAGTTAAGTTTTTGTTTTTCTCTTGGAAATGGATATTTTGGTAATTTCAGTTTTAATAGATGGGTTATTATAGATGAGATTTTTGGACATTAGATTGAAACAAGGGAATAAATATTAGGAAACTAAATCATAGAGTCTCCTGCAGACTTATGGTTGGTTCATATTTTGCTTGCCCCTTCAATTGCTTGTCCACATAAAAATGAATAACTTGCATTCTAAAATTGTAGAAAAATAATAGAAAAATAATTTCCCATAACTAAAGGTTCATAGGCTTGTTCATCTTCCTCCCTCCTTTTCTCCTTCCTCTTCTCTCTGTCCCTTTCTTTTTTCCTTCTTTTCTTCATATCTTCTTTTCTTTCTTCTTTCCTTCCTTTCTTCTCCACTTCCATATGACTGTGTTATAATATGATGGTCATCAATAGAACATGATCCTCGAATATATGAGAGTCAATACTACTCTAAAATGAGCTCTTTTCTTTACAAAAAAAAAAAAAACCCAAAATGCTTATTTAAATAAGAAATTTCATGAACCAGCTTCTTGAAAAAGTTCTAGGATAGATAGAAAAATAAGTGATCATGTTTTCCTTAAAGAAAATAAAATAGTCACCTGGCTAAAGTTTGATTGTAAATGTTTGGAAATGGATAGAGACAATGGTAACACGTTATTGTGAGTATAATTAACAGTGCTGATTTATGGATGTGATTGTGTTTGTGAAAGGGGAAGTTTAAGGTCATATCTGACAACAGAAGGAAAGCTAGAGGATAAACTTAGGACAAATAACAAACTTAGGACAAATAACAAACATACCTACATCTTTATTACAAGGTGTTAATATGGTGATATATGGGAAAATATAACTAATGTAAACTATGGACTATAGTTAACAGTAATATTGTAATATTCTTTCATCAATTGTAACAAAGGTACCATACCAATGCTAAGGGTCAGTAATGGGGGGTGGTATAAGGGGTATGAGATTTTTCTTTGTGGAATAATGAAAATATTCTAAAATCGATTGTGGTGATGAGTGCACAACTCTGTGATTATACTGAGTGCTAGTGATTGTACAGTTTGGATGGATTGTATGGTGTGTGAATAAAATTGTTAAAAGAAAAAAATAATGCTGTACATAAATGAATTAAGTCTAAGGAGATCAGATATTTATATTTTTCTTCATTTCTTCCCTTTACTGTAATGGCATACATTACAGTAAAGGGAAGAAAATAAAATATCAAAAGCTTTCCAAAATGTTTTCCCTCTCTGGCTCCTCTGCTTTGCAGGCTATACTTAAATGTGTGCTTAGATTTTGGATTGGATAAGCCGGCACTGGTGGTATTAGGAAAGGGGATCCAAGGGCAGAGCGGGTCAGTTAAACAAACATTTGTTGAGCACCTGCTGAGGGCAAGCAGCTGATGCTGCAGATACCATAGTCCTTGCTCCCAAGAAGCTCACAGCTGAGTGGGGCAGACTGAGAAATGAACACAGAATGAACATGCAATTTAAGAAACGCTTCCATGGAGGAATGGCCTCGTATGCAGTTTCAAATGGGGAAGAGTTTCTATATTAGTGAGAAGTCTATCCCTCTGAATTTTTCCTGGCAGGCTGACACAAAGACAATTAGGATTTTTCTTATCCCAGAGATTATAATTTGATTTTTTTTAATCTTTATTTTTAGAGAAGTTTTAGGTCTACAAGAAATTGAGAGAAAGTACACAAACTTCCTATATACTCCCTCTCCTCACTGTCACCCCACATGGTTTCCTCTATGATTAAAATCTTGCATTAATGTGGTATATTTAATAGAATTTATAAACCAATATAGATACATTATTATCAACTAAAATTCTTAATTTACAGCTGGCTTCACTCTTTATATTATACAGTTTTGTGGGTCTTGACAGTTGCATGATGTCATGTATCCGTCATCTGTATCCACCATCACAGTACCAAAAGAATGTTTCACTGCCCTAAAAACGCTGAGTTCTGCCTATTCAGTGCTGGTAACTTTTATGAGACTGTTTTCTCATTGATAAAATAGCAGTTATATAATAGCAACTACTTTTCCTCAAGCACTGACCTTTTTACTGTCTCTGTAGCTTTGCCTTTTCCAGAATGTCAGATAGTTGGAATCATGCAGTATGATTTCAGACTGGCTTCTTTCATTTAGCAATATGAATTTAAGGTTTCTCCATGTCTTTTCATGGCTCAATAGCTCATGTCTTTATATTGCTGAATAATAATCCACCACAGTTCATTTATTCATTCACCTATGGAAGGACATCTTGATTGCTTCTAATTTTTGGCAATTGTGAATAAAGTTGCTATAAACAATCATGTGTAGACTTTTGTGTGGATGTAAGTTTTTAACTCATTTGGGTAAATACATAGAAGCATTATTGCAGGATCATATGGTAAAACTATGTTTAGCTTTGTAAGAAACTGCCAAACTGTCTTCCAAAGTGACTGTGCCATTTTGCATCCCTCCCAGCAATGAGCTTCCTGTTGCTCCATATCCTTACCAGCATTTGGTGGTGTAAGCACTTTGAATTTAGCCTTTCTAATAGGTATGTAATGGTATCTCATTGTTTTCTAATGATGTACATAATGAGCATATTTTAATATGCTTACTTATCACCTATATATCCTCTTTGGTGAAGAGTCTGTCCAGATCTTTTATCCATTTTTAAATTGAGTTTTTTGTTTTCTTATCATTGAGTTTTAAGTGGTTTTTTGTTTGTTTGTTTGTTTGTTTTTTGGTATATTTTGAATACAAGACCTTTATCAGATACTTGTTTTGTAAATATTTTCTCCCAGTCTGTAGCTTGACTTTCCAATTTCTTAACAATGTCCTTCACAGAGCAGAAGTTTTAAATTTTACTGAAGTTCAACTTATCAAGTTTTTCTTTCATGGATCATGCTTTTGGTGTGGTTTCTAAAAAGTAATCACCAAACCCATGGTCACCTAGAATTTCTCCTATGTTATCTTCTAGAAGTTGTAGAGTTTTGTGTTTTACATTTAGGTCTATGAGACATTTTGAGTTAATTTTTGTGAAAGCTGTAAGATATGTGTCTAGATTCTTTTTTTTTTTGCATGTGGATATCCAGTTGTTGCGGCATCAGTTGTTGAAAGGAATAATCAGATTTTTACATTTTCCTTCCTCTCAATAATGAGACTGAATTCTAGGATTACTTTGTGAAGAAATAAAAGTAATTCACATTAAATAATACAATCATAACATTTTATTTCACAGATTATAATTCTCCAAGGAATAACTCCACCAGCCTTGTGATCATATTATACAAGTGTAAATATGTTATATGTACATGTTATGGGGAAGAAAAACTGATAGCATGTGTAGTAGTTTGATATTATTTATGAATTCCAAAAAGGATATTTGATTATGTTTGTAAACTGGTCTGTTCCTCTGGGCGTGATAACCCTTTGATTGTATTAGATTCAACTGAGATGTCTGATTAAATGATATTAAGATTAGGGCTTTAATTCAACCCTTAAAGTGTAACTCAGCGCTGAGTCCCCACCCCATTGGTGGACTGATAAAACAGACTCTCACATGGAATTAGACACACAGAGAAGATACACAGAGGATCCTGCAGCCCGGGAAGAGAGATGAGCCTGATAGTCTACAGTGAACCTTGTGAAGAGAACAGAGCAGCTGAGGCTGGGAAGAAATGAGCCCAGAGGAGAGAGATGAGGCTTATGCTACCCTAGAGCTGAAATCCGTAGAAGCTGGGACCACGGAGCCTTAAGAGGAAGAAGGAAGGCTGAACCCTCACAGACATTGCTCGCCATCTTGCTTCACATGTGGCCAATGACTTTGTGTGAGAAAGTACCTCTTATGGTACCTTGAGTTGGACTCTTTAGGGCTTTGTGACTGTAAGCTTCTACCCCAAATAAATACCCTTTATAAAAGCCAACAGAGATCTGGTTCTTTGCATCAGCACCCCTTTTGGCTGACTAGTACAGCATGTATGAGTGGCATTCATGATATTCTATTTGGTTAATTAACAAAAATTTGTATACTATCTGCTAGGCACTGTTCAATATCCCTTAAAAATTAATTAATTTAACACTAATGTTGACCCCATGGAGTAGTTGCTATCATATAACTGCTGTTTTATCAATGAGGAAACAGTCTCAGAAAAGTTAAAGAATTTTCCAAAGTCCGGGTGGTATCTAGCAAAGCCAGAATTGGAAATGATACAATGACAATATGAGTATACATTGTGAGCTCTACACCACTATATCCTCATGTAAGGTTGATGCTACCAGTGCTTTATCTTTGGGGCACACGATTTCTTTTAATATATAAATAGAATGTGACAAACTTTTATACAATGTACTGTAATCAACTCAGTACCCAGAACAAGATTTTTAAGTATTTCCAGAGAATTTATGTTCAGGTTACCACTTCTAGCTCCAGGTTCAAACTCCTCTCGACATCTTGGCACTTGCTTGCTGCCTTCCTGCCTTTGAATATTGCCTTTTCTTTACCGCCCAAATTTTTACTGCAGGGAAGTCAAGATTTTCTTCTTCAAATCCCTCAGTATACCACAAATCTGCTATTACTGTATATAACAGAGCTTTGCTAAAATTTTGCAAGTAGTAGAATAGTGGGGTTAATAATAGCACAAAACAGAGCTTCTGTTTCTAAAAATTTGCCAATCATTTCTATCAAAGGAAATTAATTGCCAACTCCTTTCATGCCCTCCTGCAACTTCCTGCCATATTTCCAGAGCCACTTATTTTCTACATATTACTTTCTATATATGACAGGCAAGGGCCACCCAATATTCCTATCCCTATTTTATGCAGAACAACTTTCTAATCTTTATTACACATTAGTTCCATCAAGACAGGTCCAGTGGACCGTGCCCTTCACAATAAAAAACTATTTGTGTTTGGTTTTTTCTAAACCAAATAGCTATAAACAACTGAATGGTGAATTAAAGCAGTTACTCATTTTCACCTTTTTTCCCCAAGAATTATTTTTCATTACTTTAAGAAAATGAAGTCAAGTGAAAAATTAAACATGCGCACACTTGCTCTTACTCTCCTGTTGGGCATATGGTAGATTAATGTGGAATAAAAGATAAGGTGTTCCTTAAATATTTTAAGCATAATTAAAATTACGGTAAGTATGCTGATTTAACAGAAAAACCCAAATATATATCTTTGATAGATTGAGTTCACAAATCTTGACATGATTATAACTGAAGAAATATTATATTAAATATGTATGCATTGTGTATTAACAGCTAAAATGGTTGGATTTATTTTTAAAATAACCACAATAACAATGTTCATTTTTTAAATTTGTTTATTAAGCAGTTTTACTGAGATGCAGTCACATACCGTATGACCTATCCAGTGTATAATCAATGGCTTTTAGTATAATCACAGTGTTGTACATTCATCTTCTCAAAAATTTTTGGAGTAATGAAATTGTTCTTTTAAAATGTTCCATGTTTTGATCAATCAGCAATTATTATCTGTGTTTTGTGTTGCAGGCCTTCTGCTTAGAAGCAGGAATACATGATGAATAAAGTAGTCCTTGATCTGTCTGCAGAGTGGAGCATATAGAAATATTAGCAAATCATAAAATATGGCAATATGTGTCATGTATGAAGTGATATGAGCACAGTGGTATAAAATAGCAGCTTATACAGCCAATTCAGCCTGACTGAGTCAGGGAAACGTGGTGTATAAGATGGATATGTTCTTAAGAATGAGTGTTGTAGGTAGAAAAGGACAGGTGAAGAAAGGGAATGTTCAAAGGCTTGGAAAAGCAAAACATCATGTTTTTGTGTTTTGAGCATCAAGAGTCTGTGTGTTGGAAGTAGAAAGGTGGGGTGGCAAAAGAGGGACGATTGGACAAGATGAGGGTGGTAAAACAGATTAGGCCACAAAAGAAAGAAACTTGTATATTTCACTCAAGGGTGATTAGACTTTTAGAAACACAAAGGCCAGTTTTTGCTAAACGATGCAGTTGAACCTCCTTTATCAGATTCCTTTAGTATGTTTGCTGAAAATGCAGATTCCACTCCAGACCTATGGTGGCAGACTTTATTACATACCCCAGAAAAAAAACATGTTCTTAATCTTTTCCTATTGCTGTGGTATAAACCCATTGTAAATAGGACCTTTTAAAGATGTTATTTTTAATCAAAGTGTGGCCCTGAATCAAGATGGGTCTTAATCCTATTACTGGAAACCTTCTTTTTAAAATGCCATGGGGAGGAGCAGGAAGCAGATGTCAGCAGACCCTGGAAGAGAAAGGAGAGGACATCGCCATGTGCTTTGACATGTGATGGGAAACCAAGGACCCAAGTACCCCCAGCCGCCAGCTCCAGAAATGCACAGTCTTCTGGGAGAAAGCATGGAAAACATTGCTTTGCTGATGTCTTGATTTTGAACTTCTCCTAGCCTCAAAACTGTGAGCCAATAAATTCCTGTTGTTTGAGCCATTCCATTGTGTGGTATTTGTCATAATAGCCTGGAAACTAAAACACTTACTGAATCTGAATGTCTTGGTGTGAATCAGAAACCAGAAATGACTCTTATGCATATTAAGGTTTGAGAAACTTTGCTATAGGCAGTGGGAGACTTCGACTCTTTTAATGTTGCAGACTGCTAGATTATATCAGGCACTACAGAGAAAGATGTTGTATGTATTTAGAAACAATGAAAATAATAGTGTTTACATAGTTTGAAAGTTATATTGTACACTACTGAGAGTACTTTAACTAAGTGAAATTATATGATGTATCTACTAAAATACCATTGGTGAAAGCTTATCAATTATTTTTTAAAAAATTTTATGCCCTCCCTCATGTACAATGGATCCTGTCAGAACAATGTAATCATTTTGGAACATTAAAACAGGCTTCCTGCTTTGAGGATAACAAGATTTTCTTACTCTACTGAGGCTTTGCCAAACGCTTTGCCACAAATTATATGTGGGGGGAGGGAAATGTGTCTTTATTTAAACTACCAAGCTAGTTTTAAGTTTCATCCAGAGAAAGGTTTTGGTAATAAGCTGTTATTTAGTGTGGCTAGAGTGGTAAGTGAACTCCATGGCCCTTGACCTCCTGAAGGTTATGTGGGTTGGTGGAGGGGTAGTAGTCTCTATGGCTGTTGATGGAATCAAGAGCACAATCTGTTTGTTTGTCTGCAACACTTCACTCTCTATGGACAGGGAATAGCTTGCTTGTGTGAGTATGGAATCTGAATTAAAATTGAAATGGGAAAACAAGTGAAGTACATTAATTCCAAGTGTAGACAGCAACAAAAACAAAATAGAAAAATCTGTGGAAATAAATAATGTGAATGATTGTATTGGAGACCATTGTAAAAAGATTTGAGAAATGCCTCATAGAATACATTACAAAATTAAAGAAAATATACTGGGATTCATAAGTAGGGGTGCAATATAGAGGAATTATGACTCAGTCCTTCCACTAAGGCTCCACATTGATTACAACCTTCCTAAATGATGGATTCTGTTCTTTAATGATTTTCAAATGTATGGCTACACCTCCACACAGAAGATAGTATTCAGCTAATATCAATTTTCAATACAGCAAATTTTAAAAATAAAAAAAGATTTTAATCCCAGAGCTATGACATTTTGGCACATTAGCTATAAGGCAATGTTTTGAATATAGTACAAAGTGGAAGTGGGACACTGAGAGAGGTTATAGAGCTTCTTTATCTGAAGGTTTGTTTGTATTTGTTTATTTCTAACAGAAGAGTGGCTCAGGTCCCTAAGCTGGTGACAGGGCATTTGGCAGATGAATTATTACAATTGTCAAATTCTTTTCCTTTCCTAGTACACTGATATTCCTAACTCTTTGACCTTGTTCTGCAAAATTGTAGTGATAAGGTTTTCTACTCTTATTTTAGAAACCCTTCTGAAGAAGGGCAATGCTTTTTTTGAACTAGTAGATGTTCATAAGGAAAATCCATAGTATTTCTAAAGTCATGTATTTGAAATCACAATTATTTAAAATTTAGATTTCTAAGAGTCATATCTTTGGAAGCACAGTATTCTTTATTTACATTTCTAAGCAAATTAAAAAAGAGCTGCTAGCATCCCATAGATAAATCACGTAATTGTTACACCCTATTCTTTCTGCTTTTGACTATGTTAGTGTTGGAGTATTTTCTGATAACATCTATGAAACTGAAATAGATGTTGTAGTAAAGCAGACTCTTCTTGGGCTGATTGATTTTGCACCTTATAAACCATTTCGGTTATCAGAACACATTGCAATTTTTCCTCTTGCTATTTGGAAAGAATGCAGTGGTCTAAAAGATTGCTGACCTTCTGCGGGAAGTTTCTCTTTTGTCAAAGCAGAAAAAGTATATTTGTTAAACTTACTATAACTTTGGAGTGAATACTTTCAATTCGGGTTTTTTTTTTCTTTTTTTTTTTTTTTTTTTTTTTTTTTTTTCTGTTTTCTGTTTTGAAACCATAGGAAGCACTCAAACATGACACTTGGCAATAGATCTGGCAGCTCTGCAGTACCAAGGTCAGGATGTTCTAAAATGAAGAGATTCTAGAATGGAATTAAAACCATGGTTTTTAATTCTCTTCTATTAGATCTCATCAATATTTTGTTTCAGCATGAATTTGTATAATGAATTGGAGAATATTACAATGTTGTCCAGTGAAGTTCCTTAGCTATTAGTATAAAACAAATGCATTTTTTAACACTATACTGTAGGAAAATATCCCAGGATTTGTTGAGATGAGGAAGGTGTAAGATGCTATGATGCAAACTTATGTATCACTATTGGGGGGAAAAATCCAGAAAACTTTTCCAGCTCCAAGAAGAGGGTGTAAATTAATGACAACTCTTAAAACAACAAAGAAGATCAATGACTTGCAGTGATTTCACATAGTGAAAAAAATAAAATTAATGAAATTGTGCTGATAAAGGAAATTAAACTATTGTATATAGAGGATGTTAACAATTTTAGCTGGAGACCATTTACTTTAGTCCATTTGAAGATTACTCTAGAACATTTGTGCATTGTAGAAAACTGGCTTTAAATGGAAAGTCAAAGTTGTCAGGTATCATTATGTAATTAGAGGGAATATACGAGCAATTGATTAATTTATAATGCCATGTGCTATTTAATAAAATGGCTTTTCTTTTATCTGCATATCCTTTTAGTCATGTTTTGGATATCCTATAATGCAAATTGAGTTGTGTTGGTTTGCTCAGAACTATGGGGTTTGAATTCAGTCCTGGAATGAGCATTGTATTTAAATAAAAAGATGAAAAGCAGGATGAACATATTTAGAATGCTCAGTATTGGAATAAAGGAAGAGTGGGCTGAGGAACTAGTAGGAACTCTTTTAATAATCCATGTTGGATGAGTTAGATTTTAGGGCAGTATCTGGCAATGAATAAAGATTAAAAGAAAGAAAATAATCAACACCTCTTAATGACTAATTCAACATGAGAAATAAAAGTCCTGGAATTTGAGTCTAGATGCTTAAAGAACTAATCCTAATATATGAAATAAGGAAGTCAGAAAGATGGTGAGAAAAGTTGAGGGGAATTAGTGGCAAAAGGTCATTCAGGTTGATAAGTTAGGTATGGAAAAATTATTATATTACAGAAAAGAAATTTTTGCTTCAGCAACAATTCTCAAAGTGTGACCTGGGGTTCCTGAGACCTATTCAGGGTATCTGTGAGGTCAAAACTATTTTCATAGTTATACTTGCCTTTTTCTCTATATTTGTTTTTGAATTGATATTACAAAAGCAATGGTGAGCAAAACTGCTGGAACATTAGCACAAATTAAGTTAGTGGTACTAAACTATATTGGAAGTCATTATAGTCTACAAATTTTCAGAAAAAAAATCCAATTTTATTTAAGAATAACCTTGATGAAGTAATAAAAATGATTAATTTTGTTACTTCTCAACATTCAGACATCTTTTTCATATTCTGTGTCACAAAATGAGAATAATGAATCAAGCATGTCTTCTGCAGATGTATATATAATGGCTGTCTCCATGAAAAGCACTTGCACAATTGATTTGCAAGCTAAGCTAGCTACTTTTTTTCCCCCTGGAAATGATTGCCAAAGTATGATGTTTCAAATTTGGGTATCTGGCATATGTTTTATCAAAGTTGAACAAAGTGAGCCCATTTCAAGGAAAACAACTTACAGTATTTGATGCCAATAGTAAAACTTGAGTTTTTAAGAAAAAATTAGAATTTTAGAAATCATATGTCTACCCTATGAGTTTGGCAGATTCCTAATACTCGAAGAAGTGATAAAATGTGTCAACATTGGGAAAAATTGCATAACCTGTGAACCAATATTTTTCAAATATCAGTGCATGAGTTACAAAGTAACTAGTTCATAGTTCAATATAGTTAAAGATGGTTCAATAGTTCATGGTTCAAGATAAACTAATGAATTTTGATTAACAGATTATTAAAAGTTTGTATTATACGCTTTCACATTTCACATTGGAACTAACCTTTGAGAAGCAATCACTTATCAAGTTTTGGTGTAATATCAAAGAATACCCATAATTATCTGAAAAGGCTATAAATACATCTGCCTTTAAGAACTACATATCTATATGCAGAAACAGATATGAGAATCCATTTGTATTCTATTAAACCAGTCATCAATGAAGTTTGCAATAATGCAAAACAATGTCACTCTTCTTACTAAGTTATTTTTGTTTTAAAAAATGTAGTAGTATTGCTTCTTGGCTTTTTGGCTAAGATCAAATGTAGTATCTGTTCTTATCAGTTTAATATCTGATATGTCCTTTATATGAAGACAATATATTAAATGGATTTTTGGAGCTTGCTCCATCTGCTCCGCACGTCGACCTGATATTGCAATGCTCCCAGGAATGGTGCACCCTTCGGGGTATATAGAAAATAAATAGCAATTTTAAACAAAATTTGTAATTAATGCTAATGTAATAAATGTGAAATTGTTTTTAAGATGGATTAAACTAATATTTTTAAATGATTATCAGTTTTTATTTGTAAAATAATATGTATCTGTAGATGCAATCCACATTTACAAAAACTCTTTTTAAGAGTATAAAGGGGTCTTGAGAAGTGCAAGCTGGACAATTACTGGGCTACATATATAAATTTTAGAACTAACAGCTTAGAAATTTCATTTGGTATTGCAAAAGCTTTCACCTCTGATGCCTCCAATTTAATCCTGTGTAATTGCCCGTGTTCAGGCCTGAGATATAGCCTATAGGATTTTGGCCAGGAGCCAGACTTCTTAGACGTCATTGTATTTGGTTAGAAAGAGGTTGCTAGAAACCCTTGAGCCATTTCAGTGACCCTGTACAACCCCTAATATTTCCCAATCCTCTGTCCTTTCCTCTGCCATTCACTTATGGAATTTACATGCCATCAATATAGCCTCTATATCTTCAACTTTTATTCTGAGAAGAACTTTACCTTCCTGTTCCAACTATAACCTGTTATATCTTCCCTTGTAATCTCTTCGAATGTAGACATTGGGGGGTGGGGGGCGTGAGGTTGGCTGAAGAGCTAGAGTCTTATATTTACTTTTCTACATTGTGTTTGGTGATAAAGTTCTTACATGGAAGCTTTCTTTTCCAGAGATTAGGGTGAATTTTCCAGGTGACAATTACAAACATTAGAACATCAGCAGCTGATTTGGCTCCAAAACAATACGTAAAGGGCTTGCTCTTCATTTTTTATACTATATTAATAAAAGTATTAGTTAATTTTTCAAGAAAATAATCTCAATAGCTAATTGGATTATCTCACTTAATGGCTCAATGTGATAAATTAACAGTGATCATTATATAATTTATTCAGTCATGTAAGTAAAGTGTTTCTTTCTTTTTTTTTTTTTTTAATATGTTCCAAATGCTCATTTCCAACTAGTTTAAATAGGCTTTCATCCTATTCAAAGACAGAGAGAGTATATGTCATATTGGTCCAGAACCCAGACTCTGGATCAGACAGCCTGAATTCAAAAACAGATTCTGCCACTTTACTTTCTATCTGTGTAAACCCTGAGCAGATCATTTGCACTCTCAGTGCCTTAGCTTTGTCATCTGTAAAATGAGGTTGTTGATGATGATGATGATGATAGCAGCCATACCATGGGTTAGTAAATCCAGTGAGTTAATTTACCAAAAGAACATAATGAAATATTTAGCGCAAGGCAAGTACATAAAAGAAGTTAGGGATTGCTATTAATTATTCCTTGATATATATTGAGCGCTTTCTACCTGCAGGCACTTTGCAAACATGTATATATATAGCATGTACAAATTCATTTGATACTCACAGCCATTCTGTGAGATAGTTATCATTAATATCCCTATTTTCCAATGAGGTTAAATGAGGTATAGGGAAGTTAGTAAACTTTCAGTTAGACAACTAGCATTTAAATGGAGTGGATTTGAACCTAAGCCTGTCAGAATATATTGAGGTCTCTCGTGGGCCAACAGATGAGGTACATGATCCTGCCACAAGAGTTCCAAGATCCCACTGGATAGGCAGGAGGGTATAATCAGTTTTACAAACATCATTCTATTTATTCCAGATGTATGTCGACATAGGAGGAGGGGAGGGAGGTGCCATCCTGCATTTATATCCTTTGAGTCTTATCAGCAGCCTGTCCCATGGCCAGAGTAGACATTTTCACATCTATTTTGCTGATACTTACACAGATTAAATGGCTCCCATGATTGGTACAAGGAAGAGCCTGGCCTAGAATCTGTGTATCCTGAGTTTGCAATTCAAATGTAGACTTTTTTCTTTTTGGCTTCCATGATCAGTAGGCTGAATATTGCCCCCAAACATGTTGGGTACTAACCTCCGGAGCCTGTAAATGCTACCCTATTTAGAAAAAAGGTTTTTGTATATGTGATTAAATTAAGGATTTTGAGATGGGAAGATTATTCTGGACTACCTAGTTGTGTCCTAAGTGCAATCACAAGTATCCTTATAAGAGAGAGGCAGAAGGAGATTGGACACACACACAGAGGAGAAAGCCATGTGAAGATGGAGACACTGAATAGTGTGATGTCACCACAAACCAAGGAATGAGAGCAGACACCAGAAGCTAGAAGAGAGATTCTTGAGTAGAGCCTCCAAAGCGATTTCAGCCCTGTTGAGACCTTGATTTTGGCACAGTGATACTGATTCAGACTTCTGATCTCCAGAACCATAAGAGAACAAATTTCTGTTGTTTTAAGTCATAAAATTTGTGGTAATTTATTACAGCAGCAATAGGAAAACAGTGCAAGTGTCCTCTGTAGTTGGGGAGCAGTAGTGTGCTCCATGATCCACATTGTTGCCGCCACTCCTTTCTATAAAAGTCCCTATTGACATGTCTGCTGGAATACTCTACTACCTGCTAGTCATCCATGCTGTCATTTACCAAGCTTCTGTTCATGGTTCCTTATCAACTAAACATGTTATTAGCTAGCTCATGCACTTTTTCTTCACTTCTCTTGTCAATTCTTGGCAACTTCAATAACTGCTGAAGTATTCAGTAGTCTAGTCACCACATGTGCTCTGGATCACATCATTTTGCTTATTCAAGGAGTTTTCCCTGCAATTCCCATCCCGCTGCTCAGTCATCATTTTTTTCTGTCCATTAAATTTTTCTTAACAGTATATGAACATCCAGCAACTTCTCTCTCCTCAAAATAACAAAAAGAACCCTTAGCCTTATATTGCCTTCCAGTACCTGCCTTGGTTCTCTACTTCCATTATAGCAAATATTTTCAAGAGAGTTATCTACTCATTGCCTGAATTTCTGTTTTCTTTTGTGCTTAAGTTCTGCTGAGACAGCTCTTGTCAAGGTTCACTAAGAGCTTCTTCCTTCAGTTCCCGTGGTCAACTGTTATTCCTCATCTCCACTGACTTCGTAGTAGCATTTGACATGACAGATTACTTCCTCATACTTGAATCATTTTCTTCCCCTACTTTCTGGGATCCTCTACTTTCCCCATTTTCTTTTTCCTTCACTGGCTTTTTCTCATTTTTCTTGCTGACAACCTTTTCCTGTATCACTGCAAATGGGAGGGCCTCAGGTTCTTTTCTCTGCCCTCTTTTCCTTCGTCTCATCTTAGATGATTTCATCCAGTACCATGAATTTATTCTCCAGGCCAATGACTCTCAGATTTATGTAACCAGCATCAACTATTCCCGAGACCCAAATTCATTCATCTGTGTACAGATAACTTCATTTACATATCTAATTGGCATTTCACACTTTGCATGTTGAAAATCAAACTTTAACTGCCAGCCTCCACCACATCCAAATCTGGTGCCACCATACTCTTCACCATCTCAGTTGCTGAGGCCAGACTTTAGTGTTACCCTTCATTTATCCCTTTCCCTATACATCTCCTCCAAATAATAGCAAATCCTTTTGGCCTAAAGTGATCACTTTTTGCAACTTACTGCACCACGCCACCGTCCAGTCCACCACTCCCTGTCGCCCAGACTATCAGCCTAGCTCCCTACCTGGGCTTCCTGCTTTCACTGTTGCCTCTGTTCCAGCAGTCTGTTCTGCACGCTGTGATCCTTTAAAATGGAAACTGAGGCAAGCTGATGTGGCTTAAGAGATTGGGCTCCCATCTACCATATGGGAGGTCCCAGGTTCATTTTCTGGGGCCAGTGAAGTAGGCAGGGGGGCAGTGAAGAAGGCGAACTGGCCTGCACGGAAAGCTAGCTTAATAGAAAAAAGAGACAATGAGAGAAGCAACAAACCAAAGAGCTGAGGTGGCTTAAATGATTGAGTGCCTCTCTCCCACGTTGGAGGTTCCAGGATCGGCTCCCGGTGCCTCCAAAAGAGAAGATGAGAAGAGAAGACAAGCAGACACAGAGAGCACACAGCGAATGGACACAGAGAACAGACAGTGAGCTCAAAACAATGGGGGGAAGGGAGTAAATAAATAAAATAAATATCAAGAAAATAAAATAAAATGGAAACTGGATCACATTCTTTTCATGTTTAAAATCTCCAGTGGCTTTTTCTGTTTCACTTATAATAAAATCCAAACCCCTTCCTTTGTTCTGTGAGATTGTGATCTGCCCCCCTGCCTACTTCACTGACCTCCCTTCCTCCTTCCCTTTTCACTAGACTCTAGTCACAAGTCTGTCTGTTGCTCTTTCAAAGTCAACAAGCTTATTTCCACCTCAGAACCTTATACTCCAGTTCTTCTAACTGGCTCGTTTTCATCATTGAGGTCTCTGCTCAACTGTTGCCTCTCCAGAGAGGGTGTCCTGTTTACCTTGTCTAAAATGTCCAATCTGTAAAAAATTAATTTGCCAAAATCAGTTTGCAGAAATAAATCTCATAACTCTCCAAATGACCAAACATTATATGCAGTTTGAATAAATTTGGTAATTTTGAAAAATTTGTATTGGGAATAGATTAATCAGGGAATCTTCTTTGATTACTTTCAGTGAATTGATTAAGGACAAATTCAACTAGAGCCATCTAAAACAGTGTCCCCAACACTTTCTATCCTCTATTGTCATTTTTCTCTATAGTACTTTACATAATTATAACTCATATTTAACTATTTATTTCCTTTTCTGCTTTCTCCCTTATCCTTTAAACTTTAAGTTCCATGAGACAGACACTTGTATTGTTTGTTCAGCTTTAGCTTTAAGGTGTAGAATAGGTACTCAAAATTTTTAGTTGAATGGATGGATGAATGAGTGAATGAATGTCAGAAGAAGAAACTAGATTTGAATACTTTGAAGAGGGAAATGAGCAATGTGTCAATGGAAGCTGAAAATGTAGAAAATCACATTTCCTTGAGATGCCAAAAGAGAAAATGAAGGCAGGAATTATGAGGTCATGATGTGAAATAAAGGTTTTATTTATTTAAGTAAAGGAGACCCATGGATTAAAGAGAGTGTGAAATTAAACAAAAAACCAAAAAGAGAAAGGAGACCTGAATATGTTACCAATAAAGGATATCAATTTGTTAGATCTATATAAAAATGGATTATATAAATTCCTGAGGAAGAAACAAATAATTGTTTTGTATTTCAAGATTGTATTTCTGAGGTTATTTTAAAGATTATGGAAATATTTGACTTAAAATTTTTATCCCACAATAACTTATGAAACATTCTGCAGTCTACAGTTGCTTGTCACAGCTTTTATCTGTTTCATAAGTGTTTGAGTTAAAATTCTTGTAAAAATAGTAAATGGATTTTTAGAACATAATCATAAAATGTTATTACAACTAAATGCTAAGTAACATGATTACCAAATAAACAGGGAGGGAAAAGAAGGAGGAGAAGAGTTGAAAGAACATTTTTTCCATGCAGTGTCTGTCCTGGGAGACTACTTAATTTTCAATATGCTAATCCCTGGTGATACAGACTAATATCCTGCTCTCTATTTATTTGTATAGCTGACTAATTCCTGAAGAATGATGTTATAAATCATGCTGTATAACATTTGAAAGTATGTCATTAAATTAATATTCCAGAGAACTTTTATTGTACTTTTTCCTTATAAAAACTGAGGAAATATGCAGATATCATAAGAAATAAATTCAGAATAAACATTTCCAAGCTGGAGAAATAGGTAATTGCCTCTTTTATTTAAATATGCATGTCTTCAGAGTGGTCATAATAAGGTCTTCTAGTAATTAAAGGAATTATTAAATGTGACACTATTAAAATTATTGGAAGATATTTTTTATTTAAAAAAAGCAGAGGGAATTAAAATTCATTGTAATGCATGTGTGATAAAAACTGATAAAGAAATAGTTCTTAAAATAATTTACCTATCTATTCATTGAGTTATAATTTAATGCACTGGGATACATAATTTCAGGAACAAACTATGTCTAAATTTGCAGAGTAGTAATGAATTATCTGTTGCTGTAATATAATCCATGAGCTGAGAATTGTAATACACAAAAACGTAAATTCATTCTAAAAATTTCTCTTCAGCCCAGATATACACTAAAATCATCTGATTATCAGTGGTTGGAATGGTTTAATCTTTTTCATCTATTTCATTTCAAGTTTGAGGTAAATCTGGCCTTAAATTGTAATAGACATTTCAAAGTTTGTATCTTAAAAGTTCATATATTAAAAATAATTTAAAAAATATGAGAAGAGTCATAAGATATCTGTTCCTGTCATGCTTGAAAGATTGTTGTAAAAACTATTTCATGATCATTAACTTTTGAAGTAAACGTTAATTTGAAAGCAATAAATGTCCTATAAATATTAAGTTTCTTCCATTGTAAAAAGCCACCTGTATATGAATCTTAACTGATTTTGCAACTTGTCATTTAACTTTAAATTGATATCATCTGATTGTAATTCCACCAGTTTTATTTAAATTTAAATCCTTGATTTAATTGTCAGTAATCATTTTATGTATAATAAAAGGCATTTAAAGGGAACGTGGTCTGGAAAATGTCATAGTATGTTAATGTTGAAACTTGAAATGGATGCAATAAACCTCATGCATTTCAACTTCACTTGCAAATAATGAGATAACACATAAATAATTTTATGTATATATATACATTTTTTTTCATAAAACTGGGAAGAATTGTTTTTTATTCAAACAGTAATTAGATTACAGCTTTTTTATCCAACCTACTGTCTTAGGAATTAAAAGGCAAGTTTGAATTTATTCTGCTTGATAGCTGTATTAGTTAGGGTTCTCTAGGGAAACAGAACTGGCAGGAGATACCTGCAAATTAGTCAAGGTTCTCTAGGGAAACACAACCGACAGGAGATATATGTAAATAGTATGAGATTTTTTAAAATTGTCTCACGTGACCATGAGGATGCACAAGTCCAAATTCCGTAGGGCAGGCTGCAAACCAGGGTCTCTGATGAAGGTCCTCAATGAGTTCCCCGGGAGAGGCTGGCTGTCTGAAGTTGAGAAAGCTGAGATCACTGAATGCTGAAGTCATTTCTCTTCTTCAGGCCTTCAAACTGATTAGAGGAGATGTCATTCATTGCTGACAGTAGTCTCCTCAGTTGATTATCGATACAATGAGCCATGTATGCAGTTAACTCACTGATGATTAAAGTCCATGAAATGCTTTTGTATTACAGTTAGCCCAGTGCTTGCTTGACCAAACAAATAGGCACCATTACCTGGCCGAGTTTTCACATTAGCCCAAGCGTCACAATCTATTCAAACCACTGGGAAGAATAGAATATTGGAATTATCAGTAAAAAACGATGAAAAGAGGACTTTTCTTTTCTTACTCTGTTATTTAATTTCTTAAGCAAGCTTGGCAAATGTTTATTTTCAAGGTATGTTATAATTTTTAGTAATTGAATAGAAAGTTATCTGTATAGCTTGGGTGAGAATTATTTTTAATTTCTTAAAAATTTGTAATGAAAGGAATGGTATAGTTTCTTTTAAATAATTAATTAGCTAGATATGGAATATTCTGATTTTGTATGTGAATTATTGCTTTTTCAGAACAGCAAAATATTTTGTTCATTTGACAACTCTTTAGACAAGTTAAAATTTTTGCTAAAATCATAATGTTAATTCCATAAAATGGAAGCACTAAACTACTTAGTAAATATAATTGAAGATGAGAGTGATCGTTTTGTAAATCGAGTTAATAAAAAAAATTCATTTTAGTAAATTCAACCTCTGACTTTGCCAACTTTTTATATAAGATATTAGAAATATTATCCTATAGATTGGCTTCTGAATTGTTCAGTTTCTGATAAATGTTTAAAATAGTAAAATTAAAATTTTATGAAGCCATTAGGACCATAAATTCACAAAAGTATGTTTACCCTTAAGTTTTAAAGAGCCAGATACATATAGAACAATTGTTTACAGTTTTCTTCATGATTGGATTTAAGAAATGTTTCTGATAATAAATATATGCATACATACATACCTAACATATGTTTAGGTAATTCAATTAACTGGAATATGTCAATATAGATTTAATGCAGATAGAAAGCAAAGACAAATTATATTGTCACAAGTTAAGATAATGGAAAACTAACAGAATAAGTGCATTTAAACCATAATTAAAATAAGAAACTACCATACATGTAACTTCTCTTTGATCTCTGTACTTTTTAGTAGACTTTGATTTTAGGAAGTATATCCCTATAAAACTTGTGTGTAGTGACCATTGTTGGCCTGCTGTTATCTCTAGAAAGATAAATTGGTTTTGTAGGCTGAAAGTTGACATTTTAGAGCCTTTGTTTAGTCTTTGAATCAGGCTTATTTAATGTTTGGAGCAGAGAGAATGAATGGTTTTAACATGAATACCAAGCCTTATCCTTTACCTCTCTTTTTGTTACAGAGACTCTTGAAACTCTCATCAGAGAAGCAGAAAATTATACAAGTATACTTTTTTGCAACACTTACAGGAACATGGCCTTAGAGGCTGCTGCTTCAGTTGAGGGGTTCTTCACTGAGGTAGGGCTCTTTTTATTTGGGGCAGATGTTAATCCTGAAGAGTTTGTGAACAGATTCTTTGACAGTCTTTTTCCTCTGGTCTACAACCATCTCATTAATCCCGCTGTGACTGATGGTTCCCTGGAATATTTGGAATGCATCCGGATGGCTTGCCAGGACATTAGTCCATTTGGTAATATTCCCAAAAGGGTAATGGGGCAGATGGGGAGGTCGCTGCTGCCCAGCCGTACATTTCTGCAGGCTCTCAATCTAGGCATTGAAGTCATCAACACCACAGACCATCTGCAGTTCTCCAAAGAATGCAACAGAGCCCTCCTGAGGATGCAGTACTGCCCCCACTGCCAGGGCCTGACTCTCAGTAAGCCTTGTATGGGCTACTGCCTCAACGTTGTTAGAGGCTGCTTGGCACACGTGGCAGAGCTTAATCCACACTGGCATGCATACATCCGGTCCCTGGAGGAGCTGTCCGATGCCATGCACGGAACCTACGACATTGAACACGTGCTCCTGAACTTCCACTTGCTTGTTAATGATGCTGTGATGGAGGCTCACCTCAATGGAAAGAAATTATTGGAACAGGTAAGCAGCCGCTCCATGTCTGATTAATTAGAATTTAGAACTCAAAATTTAGCCATAATATTATATTATGGAGATTTAGATTATCAGTTACATGATTAACAATTTCAAATACTTTATATAATTTTAAATTAATGTGGCTTAACAAGTTTATACTTAGGAAATAGTAGGAGAATGCATGGATTATGATATTCAATTCAAGATAAATTTTTTTATGTCTTACATCAAAATTTTGGTTAGCTAAAAATTTTGCTTACTACTTTCTCCCCTAAATTAAACTTTCTCATAAGGATTAATACTGAGTCTTGGAAAGGGCTAATGCTGAAAAGCAGGACCAGCATGCATTTGAATCTGCAGTCTGCCAATAATTAAGCTACTTGACATTAGGCGAATAACTTAGTCTCTTTGGGCCTCAATTTCCTCATTGATAAAAAAGAAACATAACTTTTGGATTTTCTTTGTTGTGAAGATAGGCAATATATATGCAAACTACCTAGCATGGTGCTTGGTACTCAAAAAATAGATATTGTTAGAATTTCAAAGGTAGTCACCTTTAAAATAGAATATATCAGTTATATATCCATTAAATTAAGACTTCATAGCTTGGTGCTCAGAAATGTTTTTTTCAGAGACTGCAGAATCTGTCTCAGTGATGGTATTATGAATTTTTTAAATGTGGTATATACAGTGTTATTGTATGTTATTTCAAGAAGACTTTAAGAACTTTTTGAGACACACTTATGAAATCAAAGAACATGAGAATTTTCAGTTTCCCCCACATTCCATAAAGAGCCATATTTTATTTTTTTATTTTTTCATTTTTTATTTTTTTAAAAAGAAACTTAGATTACATAACTGTTACACAAAAGATATAAGGATTCCCATATGCCCCACTCCCCACACCTCCCATACCCTCCCACATGAACATCCTTCATTAGCATGGCATATTCATTGTAATTGATAAATGCTTCCCGGGGCTTTGCCATTAAACATGGACCATAGTTCACATTGTAGTCTACACTCTCTCCCACACAGTTCTGCATGTTGTGTGATGATGTAAAATGACCTATATTGTAATGTCATTCAGGACGATTTTCAAGTCCCGAAAAATCCCCGTGTATTACAACTGTTTTTCCCTCTCCCTGCCCCCAGTGGCAGAGCCTCCAGTGGCCACTGGCTCCACATCAATATTGTAATTTTTAAAAATATTTAGAGTCTTTTAGTGATAGTTCTTTCTCATGTTCCTTACAGTGAAGTAGGGCATGCTGTTGATGTTTACCCTAAACCTTAGTTCCTGAAATAAAATTACACTCCTCTCTTATTTTCTCAGTGCTAACAGAATAATCTCCCAGTCCTAGCATTGATTCATTGAATTAATAAACATCATCATCATTAGCTATACAGCCAATTCTTTTAATTAAGCTATGATAGAAATTGAATCTGAAAATCTTTATGTATAATCCATTTCTCTTCTTAATTTCCAGGGTCTTTTTAGGGCCAGTGTGAGCCCATATAGTGCCTTTATGCAAATTAGAAATGGCATGCTCTTCAGGTGGATGCAGTGCCATGGTAGGACTTGGTGGGCTTAGTGTAAGCTGGATTTAGCCCATACCCCTGCTTCCATTCAGCTTAGTGTCCTAATACAGTGAAGATGCTTTTCCAACCATTTGCAGTGCTCCTGGGTGTTTTGCCCTCTCTCATCCCTTTAGGAAAATCAGACTTAATCCAGAACTTCTAGAATTTGTAATAAACCAATTCAAAATTAGCTAGAAAGACATATACGATTTCAAGTATTTCATGTTTATGAGGATTAAGCAATTATATCTAGAAAACAAAATGTCAATGTTGTGATATCAAGTGTCTCCAAACAGGAAAATGGGCATAAGAAATCTGAGACCAAGTCCAGATTATGTAATTAATCTTGGGCATGTCATTTAGTGTCTCACGGTCAGAGCTTTCCAATATATATATAGGAAAAAAGACTTGTCATGCATTTTGAAGACCTGGAGAACCTTTTTGTATTCTTAAAATCTATCATGCAGAAAGTTATCTATTCTTTCTTCCTATTTCAAGGACTAAATTAACACAGCTTTCTAGTCAGAGAGACATGGTTTTAAATCTTGACTTTGCTACTTATTAGCCCTGTGGACTGGAAAAGCTACTCACACACTCTGAGCCTGTTTAGTCCTGAGAAAGAGGAAGGGAGAACAGACTTAAATGGGATAATGTTACGAGTCTGACATTGGTAGGCCCTGGGTACCTGAGGATCTTCTCTAGTTTCTTTCCCTCTTCTAAGGCCAGCCCTGAGCAAATCTCAGTGAAACAGGTCTCATTAGTATCCCATGGGATTAGAGTAATTATCTATCTGTGTCTTATAAATACGTTTATCCAGAATCTTCATCTATGAAACTCCTTGGTGAATTTTCAAAGAGCACTTTCTTTTTGCGCATATATTCTGAATTCATGTAATAAATAGTCAAGACTATTTTGAGAAATATCATATATTACGAATAGATTGGGGATTCTTTTCTTTATAAACAACTGAGGTTTTTTTT
>JAQZBX010019170.1:0-34018 GCA_029593785.1 Cabassous unicinctus
CAAGGTCTCTTAAACTACCATACACATTTGATGACAGCTTTTCCATTTATCCAAGGAAGGCTGTTAGGATTTTGATTGGCATTGTGTTGAATCTGTAAATTCACTTTAGGTAGAATTGACATCTTAAAAATATTTAGTCTTCCAGTCCATGAAAATGGAATACCTTCCATTTATTTAGATCTTTTATTTCTTATAGCAATATTGTGTAGTTTTCTGTGTACAAGTTTATTACATCCTTAAATTTATTCCTAGATATTTGATTATTTAAGTTGCTATTGTAAATGGAATTTTTTCTTGATTTCCTCTTCCTATTATTCATTACTAATGTATACAAACGCTACTGATTTTTGAGTGTTGATCTTGTACCCAGCAAATTTGCTGAATTTGTTTGTTAGCTGTTGGTAGCTTTGCTTTGGATTTTTCTGAATTTTCTATATATAGGATCATGTCATCTGCAAATAGTGAAAGTTTTACTTCTACTTTTCCAATTTGTATGCCTTTTATTTCTTTTCCTTGCCTAATTACTCTGGCAGGAACTTCGAGTACAATGTTGAATAACAGTGGTGACTTGACAGTGGGCATCCTTGTCTTGTTCCTGGTCTTAGAAAGAAAGCTTTGAGTATATTAATTGTGAATTTTTCTATATGTCCTTTATCATGTTGAAGATGTTTCTTTCTATTCATAATTTTCAAAGTGTGTTTATCAGGAAATGGTGCTGGATTTTGTCAAATGGCTTTTCAAATTGAGATGATCATGTTCCCTTTGTTCTGTTAATGTGGTGTATTACATTAATTAATTTTCTTATGTTGAGCCACACTTCATACTTGGGATAAGTTCTACTTGATCATCATGTATAATTATTTTAATGTGCTGTTGGATTCAGTTTGCTAGTATTTTGTTGAGGATTTTTGCATGTATATTCATAAAGGATATTGGTCTGTAATTTTCTTTTCTTGTGGTATCTTTATCTGGCTTTGGTATTAGGGTGATGTTGGCCTCATAGAATGAGTCAGGAAGTGTTCCCTCCTATTCAATTTTTTGTAAGTGTTTGAGCACAATTGGTGTTAATTTTTCTCAGAACGTTTGGTAAAACTCACCAGTGAAGCCATCTGGTCTTAAGCTTTTATTTTTTGGTAGGTTATTGAATACTTATTCCATCTCTCTAGTAGTTATTGGTCTGTTGAGATCTTCTGTTTCTTCTAAAGTCAGTATAGAGGAAGTTTGATGTTTCTAGGAATTTGTCCATTTAATCTAGATTATGTATTTTGTTGTTATATAGTTGTTCATAGTATCCTCTTATAATTTTATTTCTGTGGGGTTTGTAATAATATCTCCCATTTCATTTCTAATTTTAGTTATTTGCATACTCTCCCTCTTGTTGTTTTTTTTCAGTCTAGCTAAAGGTTTGTGGATTTCATTGATCTTTTTAAAGAACCAAATTCTAGAGTCATTGATTCTATTTAATTTTCTCTATTTCATAGATCTTTGTTTAACCTTTGTTATTTCTTTTTTTAAAAAACAATTTATTGAAGTATATCATTCATACATGAACATACATAAACTATAAATGTTCAGTAAACATTGTGAACTTACAAAACAAACATGTATAACATCATACAGGGCTCCCACACATCACCCCTCCCCAAAAACCCTGCATTGTTGTGAAACATTTGTTAACAAATCAAGAAAGAGCACCATCAAAGTGTTACTACTAACTGTAGTCCGCATCTTCCTCCCCTATACATTTTTTAAGGATTTATTTATTTATCTATTTACTTTTATCCATTTTGCCTTCCCCCCCACCCCACCCCCATTTTTGCTGTTTCTGTGTCCATTCACTGGGCAACTCTCTGTGTCTGTTTCCTGCCTTCTCTTCTCATCCTCCTCCTGTTTTCACTGGGATTCAATCCTCAGACTCTCCAATGTGGGAGAGAGGCGTCCTACCACCTGTGCCACCTTAGTTCCTGGCTTTTTGGTGCGTCTCATCTTGGCTCTCCCTTGTGTATTCTCCTGTTATGTCATCATCTTGCTGCATGGCTCATGGGGCCTGGCAGCATACCCGCTCATGGGGCCTGGCGGCTCACCTGTGCATGGGGCCTGGTGGCTCACCCGCTCGAGGTGCCTGGCAGCGCATCCACGCATGAGGCATGGTGGCCCACGCACCTTCTGTATTTTCCTTTTTTTAATTTTTATCGGGAGATCCTGGGGATTGAACCCAGGTCCCTCCATATGGGAGACGGACGCCCAACTCTCCGAGCCACATCTGTCCCCCTGCTATATCTCTTAAGGTTGACCAAAAATACCCAAAGTTATAGTTTTTTCCTATACAGGATGGTCATATAATAAATCAGGCTTAGTTTATCACCAGCATTCTAAACACCAGACCTAGGGAGAAAAACTAGTCTGGGGACACATGCATGGTTTCTAATATAGTGAATGTTTAGCCTATACTGATTATCACAAAATCAGGTCAGCGAGAATATTCACACTGTTATTTCATTTCTTTTGCTTGCTTTGGGTTTTGTTTGCTCTTCTTTTTTCTAGATCCATGAGTTGTGAGGTTAGGACTCTGATTTGAACTCTTTCTCATTTTTCTCATAAGATTCCAGAGCTATAAATTTCCTTCTCAGCACCACTTTTGCTGCATCCCAGTCTTGGTATGTTGTGTTTTCATTTTCATTTATCTCAAGATAATTCCTAATTTCCCTTGTGATTTCTTCTTTGACTTCTTGGTTGTTTAGGAGTATTTTGTTTAATTTCCACGTTTATGTGAATTGTCCAGTTCTCCCTCTGTTATTGATTTCCAGCCCCATTCCATTGTGGTCAGAGAAGATACATTGAATGCTTTTAATGTGCTTTTTTAAAAAAATTTATTGAAACTTGTTTTGTCACCTAACATGTGGTCTGTCCTGGAGAATGATCCATGTGCACTCAATAAAAATGTGTATTTTCCTGTTATGGGGTGATTGTTCTATAGACATCTGTTAGGTCTAGTTGTTTCATAGTATCATTAAAGTCCTCTATTTCCATACTGATCTTCTGCTTCAGTGTTTATCCCTTATTGAAAGTGGTGTATTGAAGTATCCTACTATTAATGTAGAACTGTATGTTTCTCCCTTCAAATCTGTCAAAATTCACTTCATGTAGTTTGAGGCTCTAACAGTTAGGTGCATATATATTGATAATTTTTATGTCTTCTTGTTGAAATGACCCATTTAATATAATAACCTTTGTCTCTTGTAACAATTTTTTACTTAAAGCCTATTTTATCTGATATTAGTATAGGTATCCCAGTTTTCTTTTGGTTACCATTTGCATAGCATATTTTTCCCATCCTTTCATTTGAACCTACTTGTGTCTTTTAACTTATGTTTAGTCTCTAGAAAACAGCCTACAGTTAGGTCATACTTTTTATCCATTCAGCCGATCTCTACTTTTTGACTGGAAAGTTTTTTCATGTATTTCATATATATAGAAATATATTTTTCATATATTTTCTATATGGTAAATATGGGCTAAAATTTAATAACATTATAGATTGATCTATAACAATCATGTTTGATTTTATTCCAGTTTAACTTCAAAAGAATATATATACACTGCCCCTTTACCCCTCTGTCCCCCCACCTTTTCGTTGCACTTCTTACAAATTATATCTATGTACATTGTATGTCCAAAACCATAGATTTATCATTATTTTTTATGGATTCAAATTTAAGTAACTATAAGAAGTAAGAAGTGGAATTACATACCATAAAATACAATATAATATTACTGGTATGCATAATTACCCATATGGTTACTTTGGTGGAGGTCTTTATTTCTTTATACCACTTTTATCTACTGTCTAGGGTCTTTTCCTTTCATCTGAAAAACTCCCTTTAGCATTGCTTCTAGGGTACATTTAGTGGTGATGACCTCCCTCATTTTTGTTTATCTGGGACTGTTTTAATTTCTCCCTTATTTTTGAAAGACATTCTCACTAGATATAAAATTCTTGGTTGGTAATTATTATCTTTCAGCATTTTAAATATTTCATCCCAGTGCTACTTGCCTTCATGGTTTCTATTGATAAATTTGCATTTACTTTTACTGGGTCTCCCTGTTACATAACATTTTGCTTTTCTCTTGCAGCTTTCAAATTTCTCCCATTTTCCATGGCATTCTACAGTATGGCTACTACGTGTCTCTGTGTGGTTCTCTTCAAGTTTATCCTATTTGTGTTTCACTGGGATTCTTGAATGTGCATATGCATGTCTTTTGTTAAATTTGCTGTTCTTATTTCTTTGAATATTCCTTCTGTTCCATTCTTTCTTTCTTCTCCTTCTGGGACTCCATAATGCAAATATTGGTGTGCTTTATATTGTCTGATAGGTCTTAGGCTCTGTTTACTTTTCAAAAATAATTTTTCCTTTCTGCTCCTCAGCCTGAATCATGTTGATTGTCTTGTCTTCAAGTTTACTGATTCTTTCTTCTGCCAGCTCCAATTTGTTGTTGAAACCCTCTAAGGAATTTTTCATTTCAGTTATTGTGGTCTTCCACACCAGTATTTCTGTTTGCTTCCTTTTTAAAATGTCTATCACTGTATTCAGTTTCTCATATTGTTTTCCAGATATCCTTTAGTTCTTCTTCACATTTTCTTCTATCTTCTTAAGTATATTAAGGAAAATTTTTTTTCCAGGTGGAAATCTGAAGGATCATTTTTTTGCAAGTCTTTGTCTGATATGTCCAAAATCTGGTCTTCTTCATTGATGGCTTCTGGATTTTGTTGTTCCTTTTGATGGGCTATCTTTTCCTGTTTCCTTGTTTTTCTTGTAATCTTTAGTGCCTACTGTATATTTTAATACTATAAAGTGTTAATTCTGAGATTTAGTCCCTCGGTTGTCTGTTCCTTAAATTTACCTCCAGCTAGTGATATGAAAGAGGTTTCCGAGAGCCAGGAACTAACAACAACAAAAATGTAAAAATCACCTTTCAAAGTCTTTGCAAATTGACTCTACTTTGGCTAGTGGCCTCCTTCAGAGTTTAGCCTTCCAATCAAGATCAGCCCTAGATGAAGGTGAAGTACAGGGTCTCACCGTTTTATCTGATCCTGTATCTTATTCTGGACTTGTGCTTACTTGTGGCCTTAGGAATTCATCTGTTTACAGGAATTCGAATGCTCCCTCTGCTCCTTATGAAATATACTTTCATAAGTATATATGCTTATATGCTTGAGGCTATATTGTATGACTAAAAGCAGGTAATACTCTGCCCGGGCCCTTTTGACTTAATTGTAAGGTTGCCATTTGATGGATTGCTACTGACATCCAGATACCCCAGGATGCACATGGGGGTTTATCTGTTCCTCAAGAACAGAACCAGGGACCCACAATGGGAACACAGGTTGGCTTCACATCATGCCAGGGAGAGAGAGGGAGAGAGGCTCGCAATGGTGCCCCATGCTTCACCTACCCTTTTTTTAATTTAAGAATTTATTTTTTATATCAGTGTTACAAGTTACTCCATCAAAAAAAAAAATGGTTACAGTCCCTCCTTATTGTTGTTCATTCCTCAATCCTGAGGGATTTGGGACGATGTTCACTCTGACTGCTTCAGGCTTAGATGGGACATAGATATTATGGGACAGAGGAAAGGAATTGTTTTGCTTGCAGTTGAAGATACTCCTTGCTTTTTCGATGGGGCTGGTCTATCATCATCATTTTGTTACCTGTCCAGGGCAGACCCAAAGAACTGGAGAGTAGTAGTTGGCAGTATATCTACCAGGCTTCAGGGCTTAATTGGCATATGAACAATCCAAAGATTTAAGTCTCTGAGAAATATACTTGACAGTTAAATTGAAGATTATGGGTTCAAATAAAAGGAGTAGAAGAATCATGATTAGAGGAATTATAAATTAGTATAACTATGTTATATTGAGGGAATAGATTTTCATATATTCCCAAGTAAGGCCTGCTGAGGGGGTGTTGGTTTCATGAAAACATGTGGCAGTCTATGTTGTCCAAATGTCCCTAGGACACTCAGGTGCACTTTTGTTTGAGTCTGTGTTTACTGTGGCAATCTGTGAAGTCTGGCTGAGACCTGCATAAGCATTACTTCCAGAATGACCTCCTGACTCACTTTGAAATATCTTAGCCATAAAAACTCTATTTTATTTAATATTTCCCCCTTTTGGTCAAGGTCTTTCTCCAGATGCATTGCTGATTAATGCTTGGTAGTAATCCCTCAGTGCCAGGGAGTCATGTCCCACATCGAGGGGAAGGCAGTGATTTTATTTGCAGAGTTTGGCCAATAGAGGCTACATTTGAGTAGCAAGGGAGTTTTTAGGAGGTAACTCTTAGGCATTAATTATAATTAGGCTTAATTTCATTATTACAGGAATAAGTAAGATTCATAAGTGCAAGCATTAATATCAAAGGCTTGACTTATTAGTCTGTTTTCTTTTATTAGGCAAGGTTTATATATTCCAGAGATTTTGCCATCTTATTTGAGAAAGTAGCAGGATTTCCCCAAGATGGAAGTTTAATCTTTTTTTAGCTGTTGTGTGGGACTTTACCTATCCAGAAAACATACCTATGACAACAAAGACACATTTATATCCCATAGAACTATGTAGCTATATAATGTTCAAGTTGTTCAAAATGCCCTGTTTGTTGAGACACTGGACTGTATCCAACCTTTACCTTCTTACCATGGTTATGTTAATTGATATGTAAAACATAATTTATATACTTGCCTTGTTTCTCATGTAAAGTTCTTCTCCTTTTTTTTTTTTTTTTCTGGAGATGAACCTTTGACCTGCAGCAGGCTTCATGTACATTCAGAGGAACCTCAGAGTAAACAGTATTACTAGCAGGGAAATTTGGTTGTTTCTGTGGTGTTAACATTTTTTACGAGTAAAAAATGCAGCATTCCCATACCACCACCCCTATTTTTGACATTTTACATTGCTGTGGTAGCTTTGTAGCAATTGATGCAGGTATATTAAAATATTACTATTAGCTATAGTGCATATTTTGCTTTAGGTGCATTTTTGACCCATACATCACCACATTATCAACACCCTGTACTAGTGACATAACTTTTTTATAGCTCCTGAAAGAACATTCTTATATTTGTATTCTTAATCATAACCCGCAGCTACCACCAGGTTCACTGTGTTGTGCAACCCTATGCCTTACCCTCTATCTTTCCTTCAGGCAATGTATACAACTCAAAACTTCCCTTCAACCATGTTCATACATACACACTTCAGTGCTGTTAATTATAATGACACTGCTGCACCACCATCACCTCCGTCCATTTCCAAACCATTACAATCAACTTAATTATAAATTCTGCACGGGTTAAGTATCAGCTCCCCATTCTTTACTCCCCTTATATCTCTGGTAACCTATCTTCTAGACTTTACCTCCATGAATGCTCACTGTGCTTAGTGCATATCAGTGAGATCATAAATATTTGTCCTTTTGTGTCTGGCTTATTTCACTCAACATAAGGTCATCAAGGTTCATCTATGTTGTCGCATATGTCAGTACTTTATTCCTTTTTACAGCTGAATAATATGCCATCATATATATATGATGTATATATGCATATATATGTATATACTGCATTTTGGGTTGCATCCATCTTTTGGCATTTGTGAATAATGCCACTGCAAACACTAGTGTGCTTTCAGTTCTTCTAGGTATATAACTAGCAATGGGATTGCTGAATCATATGGTAATTCTATACTTCGCTTCCTTAGGAACCATCAAACTATCCTCCACAGAGACCACACCATTCTACATTTCCACCAGCAGTGAATGAGTGTCACTATATCTCCACATCCTTCCCAGCACTTGTAGTTTTCTGGGGTTTTTTAATAGCAGTCAGTCTAGAAGGTGTGAAATGATATCTCATTGTAGTTTTGATTTCCATGTCCCTAATAGCTAGTGATGTTGAACATCTTTTCATGTGCTTTTTTTGCCATTTGTATTTCCTTTTTGGAAAAATGTTCAAATCTTTTGCCAATTTTTAATTGAGTTGTTTATCTTTTTATTGTTGAGTTGTAGGTTTTCTTCATATATGCTAGATATTAGACCCTTATCAGATATGTAGTTTCCAAATATTTTCTCCCATTGAATAGGCTGCCTTTTCATTTCTTGACAAACTCCTTTGAGGCATAAAAGTTTTTAATTTTAAGTAGGTCGCATTTATCTATTTTTCCTTTCATTGTTCATGCTTTGGGTGTAAAGTTTATGAAATCATTGCCTACCACAAGATCTCAAAGATGCTTTCCTA
The DNA here is from genome assembly GCA_029593785.1 of Cabassous unicinctus. NCBI lineage: Eukaryota > Metazoa > Chordata > Mammalia > Cingulata > Chlamyphoridae > Cabassous > Cabassous unicinctus. The sequence continues at coordinate 8,287 of JAQZBX010019170.1, forward strand.
AATTTTCTTCTAGGAGTTTAATGATCCTGGCTTTTATATTTAGGTCTTTGAGCCATCGTGAAATAATTTTTGTATAGGGTGTGAGTAGGGATCTTCTTTCATTTTTTGGATATGGATGTCCAGTTCTCCCAGCACCATTTGTTGAACACTATTCTTTCCCAGTTGAGTGGACTTTGTAGCCTTGTCAAATATCAATTGGCCATAGATGTGCAGGTCTATTTCTGAGCTCTCAATTTGTTTCCATTGTTCAATATGTCTATCCTTTTGCCAATACAGTGAAGTTTTGACTACTGTAGCTTTACAATATGCTTAAAGTCAGGTAGTGTGAGTCTTCCAATTTCATTCTTTTTCAAGATGGTTTTGGCTATTCAGAGCTCCTTACCCTTCCAAATAAATTTGATAATTGACTTTTCCATTTCTGCAAAAAAAAAAAGGCTGTTAGAACTTTTATTGAGATTTTCTTGAATCTGTACAAAGTTAGGTGTATTTAACATCTTAAATGATATTTAGTCTTCTAATCCATAGAATATCCTTTCATTTATTTAGGTTTTCTTTGATTTCTTTTAGCAATGTTATGTAGCTTTCTGTGTACAAGTTCTTTACATGCTTAATTAAATTTATTCCTAGATATTTGATTCTTTTAGCTGTTATTGTAAGTGGAATTTTTTCTTGATTTCTTCCTCAGATTGCTCATTACTAGTGTATAGAAACACTGCTGATTTTGTGTGTTGATCTTACATCCTGCCACTTTGCTGAACTTGTTTATTAGCTATAGTAGCTTCTTTGTAGTTTTTTTCAGAACTTCAGATATATAGGATTATGTCATCTGCGAATAGTCAAAGTTTTATTTCTTCCTTTTCTATTTTGATGCCTTTTATTTATTTTTCTTGCCTAAGTGCTCTAATAAGAAATTCTAACACAATGTTGAATAAGAGTGGTGATGGGGGCATCCTTGTCTTGTTCTGGATCTTAGAGGGAAAGTTTTTAATCCTTCACCATTGAATATGATGTTAGCTGTGGGTTTTTCATATATGCAGTCTATCATATTAAGGATGTTTCCTTCTATTCCTATCATTAGAGATGTTTTTATCAAGAAATGATGCTAGATTTTGTCAAATGCCTTTTCTGCATCAACAGAGATGATCATGTGGTTTTTTTCTCCTTCATTTGTTAAAGTGGTGTATTACATTAATTGATTTTCTTGTGTTGAGCCATCCTTGCATACCTGGGATAAAATCCACTTCGTCGTGATATATAATTCATTTAATGTGTTGTTGGATTTGATTTGCAAGTATTTTGTTGAGAATTTTTACATCTACAGACCAAGAGATGGGTCTGCAATTTTCTTTTCTTGTAACATCTTTATCTGGTTTGGGTATTAGGGTGATGTTGGGCTTCATATAATGAATTTGGTAATGATTCCTTCTCTTCAATTTTTTTGAAAGAGTTTGAGTAGAATTGGTATTAGTTCTTTTTGGAATCATTGACAGAATTCACCTGTAAGGCCATCTGGTCCTGGGCTTTTCTTTCTTGGGAGGTTTTTGGTGACTGATTCAATCTCATCACTTGTGATTGGTTTGTTTAGGTCCTCTATTTCTTCTTTAGTCAGTGTAGGCTGTTCATGTTTTCTAGAAATTTATCCATTTCCTCTGAGTTGTCTAATTTTTTGGCATACAGTTGTTCATAGTACCCTCTTATGAAAATTTTTATTTCTGTGGGGTCAGTGATGATGTCCCCTCTTTAATTTCTGATTTTATTTTCTTACATCTCTCTCTCTCTCTCTCTTTCTTTCTCTCTCTCTCTCTCTCTCTCTCTCTCTCTCTCTCTCTCTCTCTCTCTCTCTCTCATGTTAGCCTAGCTAAGGGTTTATCAATTTTATTAATTTCTCAAAAAAAAACACAGATTTCGTTCATCCTTTCTATTGTTTTTATTCTCAATTTCTTTTGTTTCTGCTCTAATCTTTGTTATTTCTTTCCTTATTCTTGCTTTGGGAATAGTTTGCTGTTCTTTTTCTAGTTCCTCCAAGTGTTCAGTTAGGTCTTTGATTTTTAGCCTTTTCTTCTTTTTTAATTTAGGCATTTATGTCTGTAAATTTCCCTCTCAGCATTGCCTTCATGCATCCCATAAATTTTAATATGTTGTGTTCTCATTTTCCTTTGCCTTATATATTTACTGATTTCTCTTGCAGTTTCTTCTTTGACCCACTAATTGTTTAAGAGTATGTTGTTTAACTTCCATATATTTGTGAATTTTCCAGTTCTCCACCTATTGTTGAATTTCAGATTTATTTCATGGTCAGAGAAAGTACTTTGTATGCTTTTAATCTTTTAAAATTCATTGAGACTTGTTTTGTGACCTAACATGGTCTATCCTGGAAAATGATCCATGTGCATTTGAGAAGAATGTATATCCTACTATTTTGGGGTGCAGTGTTCTGTATATGTCTTTTAGGTCTAGTTCTTTTATCATATTATTTAAGATATCTGATTCTTTATTGATCCTCTGTCTAGATGTTCTGTCTATTGCTGAGAGCGGTGTATTGAAGTCCCCACTATTATTGTAAAGCTTTGCCAGTGTTTGTATCATTTATTTTGGGGTATCATGGTTAAGTGCATAAATATTCATGATTACTCTTTTTCTTGGTAGATTGATCTTTTTATTAATCACCTACCATTTTTAAATTTCCATTTTCTTGATTTGGCACTCACCCAGTTACTGAAACTCTTTAACTGTTTTTTAAAGTTTTAATTGTTCTTTCTTCTTGATGGATTACCCCTTTTATTAACGTATAATGTCCTTCTTTGTCTCTTACAATGCTTTCGCATTTAAAGTCTATTTTGTCTGATATTAGTATAGCTACTCCCACCTTTTTTTGCTTATTGTTTGCTTGTAAAATTATTTCCTAACCATTCACTTGTAACCTCCTTACATCCATGGGTCCAAGGTGAGTTTCTTGTAGACAACATACAGATGGGCCATATTTCCTTATCCAGACACAGAATGCCAATCTGTGTCTCTTGACTAAAGAGTTTAAGACATTAACATTCAATGTTATTACTGTCAAGGCACAACTTGCATTAGCCATATTTTCTTTAGATTTATATATGTCATATGTTGTTTTTATTTCTCTTTTTATCTTTTTAGTTATTTTTACCAATAATCTTCATTCTTACACTATCCTCCAACCCTCTTTCTCCTGTGTTTTTCCTTTCAACTCCATGGTTTCAGATGAGAAATCAGCAACTTAATCTTATTGACCTTCCCTTGTATGTGATCAATCTCTTTTCCCTTGCTGCTTTCAGTATTCCCTCTTTGTCTTGAGCATTGGACAATTTGATAAGTATATGTCTTGGGGTAGGCCTGTTGGGATTTATATTGTTTGCAGTGAGCTATGCTTCCTGGACATGTAAGTCCATGTCCCTCAAAAAAGTTGGGAAATTTTCAGCCATTATGTCCTCCAACATTCCTTCTACCCCTTTTCCCTTCTCTTCTCCCTCTGGGATGCCTATAATGCATATGTTTGTGCATTTCATGTTGTCATTCAAATCCCTAAGTCCTTGCTGGATTTTTTCTATCTTTTTATCTATCTGTTTTACTATCTGTCTGATTTCAGATGTACTGTCTTTGACATCACTGATTCTTTCCTCTGCCTGTTCAAAATCTGCTGTTATGTGCTTCCAGTGTATTTTTTATTTCTTGCATTTTGCTATTCATCACCATCAGATTTTATGTATGCTTACAATTTCTTCACTATGTTCCCCCAGTGTCTTCTTAATATCTTTTATCTCTTCCTTCACTTCATTAAGTTGACTCGTGATATTTGTTTAGACATCCATGATTAGTGGTTCCACATTCTGCATCTCCTCCTGTTTTTTAGTTCATTCATTAGAATGGGCCATGTTTTCTTGTTTCTTAGTATGGCTTGTAATTTTTTGTTGGTGTCTAGGCATCTACTTATCTTGATGGACTTTTTAGGTTGGTTAGCTTCTCTTTCTTCTCTAGGGTTTTATTTTGTTGTTTGTGTGTGTGTGTGGTAAGGCTCCTTCTTGACACTTGTTTACCCTTATTCTATATCCTTGCAGTTGACTGTGTTCTCTTGGAAAAAAAAATATTATGACCAGAGAAAAGGAAAGAGATCAGAAGAGAAAAAGAAGAGTAATAACAGTAATTTTAAAAGGTAGAAGAGGAACCACACAAGAATTAGGAAAATAAATAAGTAATATGAGTAAAAATATCATTAAAAAATACAAAGGAACAAGAATAAAATAGATAAAATAGAAAATGAAACAAGAAACAAAATAGAGAAAAAAATAGAATGAATTAAGATGTCGGAAAGATGAGAAGAGAGGAAAAGAGAGAGAGAGAGAAATAAAAAATTTAAAAATGAAGGACAAACAAGAAAAGGTGGAATGAAAGAAAAGCAACAGAAGGCAGAAGATAGAAAAATGAAGGAAAGGAAAGAAAGTGCATAGAAAAAATAACTTTAAAAAAAGGAGAAAGAAAGCAAACAAAGCAACAACAGCAGCAACAACAACAACAACAAAACAAACAAACAGGAAAAACAGCCTTCCCTCTTAGACCCCTAAGGAGCCTCTCAGGCTGCCAGTACTCATCAATCAATCACTTTGAAGCCTGCCCTCCACAGGTGATGCACCCAGTTTTAGCAAATAAAATAAAGAAAATGAAAAAGAAAAAGAAGAAAAAAAGAACCAATAAAAAATAACAGATCCAAGAAGACCTAAAACAATAAAAAAATCTGTCTATACATTCCATGTCATAAGGTACCAGCTGAGTGCCTGATAACCTGGTGGATTCCCTTCTCTTAAGGGGGTGCTGGGAATCAAACCAGGGACCTTGTATATGCAAAGAAAGAATTCCTCCACTGAGCTACACCAGCTCCACAGGTTAAGTAAGCTTCTGAATGCTTACTTGGGTCTTCCTGCCCCCATTCTCTCAGATTGGTTGGGATTCTAACAGTTTGCTGGAGCGTGGCTGGTTAGGCACCTGTCTCTGTGCCCTTACTGACCTAGTTCCTCATTCTTCCAGGGTAGCTGGGTGTGACAGCCTGCCTGATTAGATCTTCCCTCTCCTCTCCCTGGTGCCACCTCAGTGCTGGTTGGGGTCTTCTTTGAGATCCAAAGGGGGCTCAGCTGGCCAAACTCACTGAAAAGAAACCACTCTTCACCCTCTTCCAGACCCCTCTTCCTCCCAAGGAACGCTCCCTCCCACTCAGTTGTCTGCAGTGAGCCAGGGGTTTTAACAAGGCTATTTGCCTTGAGGGTGGGGGTATATGTGCCATTTCCAGCCACAGGGGTGAGTAACTCACAGCTTTCCTTTGGCTTCTTTATCTGTCTCACTCCCTCTGGATGATGCACAGCACTTTCTTGTTCTACAGATTGCCCAAAGCAGCTCCCTAGGGTAGGTTTTTGCCCTTTCTCCTTTGTTTTTTTTGTGAGAGAGTTGAACTCTGCCTATTCACTTTGATGCCATCTTCCCAGAAGTCTCTTTTCCAGAATTTTGAGAAAGATGGTTCTGCCAGTTTTTGCTAATTGTTCAAAGATTCTGTGGGGGAACAGCTCCCTAGAGTCCCTTACACCACTATCTCGGTCAACTGTCAGTCCTTGAACTTTAAGATGTAGTTTTTTTTTTTCACATTTTAACCTCTGGAATGAGAGTACACCCTGCAATCCATAGTTTCCCACTGTTTCTGCCAGCCAGAGGCAGTCCTGATGTATATGGCTAAAAATCATCATATGACACCATTTAGTAAGACCAGGAAAGCACCAACATTAAAGTCTTAGGTTCAATGAAATATGGATACTGTGATTGTGCATGATTACATCCTGGACTAGTACCTATCACATAGTAGATGTGAATATGTGTTGAAAAATAACTAATATGATAACTCTAGCTTGTGGTTTAAAATGTAAAATACCTTATAAATTGGAAATGTGCTTGTGTGAGAACACTCTCTTCATTTGGCAGTTCTATAAATGTCAGTAGAATGCTACCCTTATTCTGTCTCATATTTCTACAGTGGCATCACCAATTATTATAGAAGAATTGCAGGTTAGAAAGGCAGATTGTATTTTGTAAATATAAGCATTGACAGGGAAAATACTTAAGTGCCAGTGCAGACTGGGGTCTGTTGTCATTCCTTCTTAATGGAGCTGCTCTTGAGGTGCTTTCTGCTTTCTTGATGGAATATGCATTCCCTGTGTTATTCATTACCAAAAGCTGAATGGATTACTTCATCTTGAAAAACGATATGAATTTCTGGGTTTCAGTTATAAAATAAACATGATTATAGTGAGATTTTAAAAGAATCACAATGGCATGGGGAAAAGAAAATATTAATGGTCTTTTCCCCCTAAACTTGATAGGGCATATTTCCCGTTTCCTCTTTTACACTTGAGACTTCATAGAAATGATACAAAAGAATTTTCTGTTTTATTTTCTGGAATGCAAGAGAATTGAGGAAGAAATATACAAATGCATACACAAAGATAAAACCTCTTCCTCTACATTTTATCTCTTCTCTTTTAGAAATGTCATGAGCCATCATCCCATAAAAGAATTTTATCTCTTTCTTAACCTATAAGTCTAACCAGCCACTAAGTTTTGGACATCCTTCCTCTACTATAATCCTTACAACTTTCTCCCCATTTCCAGATCATGGGTCAGCTCAAGTTCAGGCTCTCCTTAGCTTGCCCAGATTATAAAATCCTTTCAGACCATCTCCTCTACTCCAGTCTCTTTTATCTAAGGCCTTCCATGTTGGTATAACTAGATTATCAATTTCATACTAAAAAAAAAAAAAACTTCATAAGCTCCTTTTTGCTGCTTTGATGTCTAACAAACATTTCAAATTTCACACATCCAAAATCTGACCTTGGTCTTTCCACTCTAAACCCACATTTCCCATAAACTTTCCATCTCAGCTGATAGTAGATATTTCAAAATCAACATGTTCAACTTTGAACTCCTGACTTACTGTGCAAAGTCATTCTTCCCAGTGTCTTCCCCATCATTTTAATTAATCAGGGCAAAAACCTTAAGGTCTTTTTTGATACCTTTGTTACCCTCACACTTAACATCTAACCCATCAGAAAAATTCATCTGCTCTAAAATCAAAATAAGTATCCAGAATCCAGCTACTTGTCAATGCCTACACTGTTACCATGCTGGCCTGAGCCCCCTTTCCGGGATTGTTGCAATAGTCTCTGAACTATTAATAGTCTCTGAATCTCCCTACTTCTACTGTTGGTACTCTAAGGCTTACTATTCTCATCACGGGACAGAATCATCCTTTAAAAACATAAATCAGGAGGAGCCAAGATGGCAGTAGAGTGAGGCGCTCCTGGAGTCTGCTCATGCTACAGGGCAGTTGGTAGTCACCCAGAGCTACCTAGAGCACCTGTTTGGGAGCCCCAGGAGATCAGAAGACTATCCTGCAATATTTCTTGAAAGTACGGAAGGAGGAGATTACCTATCAGCAGATAGGATTTGTGAGTAGATCCCTCCATGCTGCCGAGGTCGCTGCCGGTGGCGCAAGCCGCCTCCGGAGCTATTCCATGGCTGGAGTTGGAAGCTCCATTTCCAAAAAAACAGGATAGGAAGACACAGTGTGGCACCAATTTCAGCTACTGATTGGTGAATTTGGCGGGCTAAAGTATAATCCTAAGAACAACTAAACTTGGAGCCTGTCCAGGTCAGAAGGAGGCCAGCAGCTGCCATCTTGATCCTGCCCCTGGCCTGAGGGGAAGCGGGACTGATTGAAAATTACAGTGCTGATAAGGACTGGCTTCTTTCCACCCAGGTCAGATTGCAGCTCTAGCCTAAACCCCAGCCCCATCTCTGGCAGGGAGGAAGCTACCGGGACCTGCACAACCTCTCTGGGAAACTGCAAGCCACGCCCCAGAGGCTGGTGCTCATCCTACTCTAGTGGCGCAAGCCACTTCAGGAGTTATTCCGTGCCTGGAGTTAGAAGCTCCATTACCCAACAAACAGTGGAGGAAGAGACAGTTGTCCACCAACCTCAGCTATTGAGTAGTGGACTTGGCTGGCTAAAGTATAATCCTAGAAACAGCTAGGGATTGAGCCTGTCCAAGTTGGAAAGAGTCTGGTAGCTGCCATTTTGACTCTGCCCCTGTCATGAGGGGAAACCTGGTTGACTGAAAATCCAGTGAAGTTAGGGACTGGCTTGTTTCCACCAATATCAGACTGCAGCCCTAGACTAGGCTCCAGCCCCACCTCCAGCAGAGAGGAAGCTGGTGGGACCTGCAGCAGGCTCTCCAGATAATGTAATTGCTCTCCGCTGGCACAGACTGAATAGTCAGTCACCTGGGGCTGCATGCCAGCACCCCAATAGGATAGGAGAGGTACTGGGTATCCTCGGCCTCTCCAGACAACGGCAGGAGTTTTCAGCCCACACAAACTGGTTTGTTGAATGCTTTTAAGTCTATCTCCACCTCTGCCCCTCCATAGGATAGGAGGGGGCTGGTGTTCCCTCAGCCTCTCAGGGCAACTGCAGGATTTTCTGCCTGCAAAAACCTGAACATTGGGTACCTGTGGCTTCACCCCTATCCCCAATAGGACAAGAGATGGACTGTGTTTGCCCAGTCTCTCTGGGTAACTGCAACTGCTTTTAGTCCACACAGCCTGGACTAGTGGGTACATGTGGATCCACCCTCACTTCCCAATAGGAAAGTAGGGGGCTGGGCAATGGCAGACTTTTGGCTTTCAGGGACTGGACTGTTGGATGTCTATGGATCCACTTCCACCCCTGATAGGATAGGAGGGGCCTAGTGTCTCCACAGCCTTTCCAGGCAATAGCGGGTACTTTTGACCTAGAGGGACTGATCTGTTGGGTGCTTGTTGATCCAACCCCACACCTTGATAGAATAGGAGGGAGCTGGTGTTTCCTCAGCCTCTCTGGGCAATGACAGGTATTCTTGGCCTAAAGGGACTGAACTGTTGGGTGCCTGTAGAACCACCTCCACCACCCAATAGGATAGAAGGGAGCTGGTGCTTCCTCAGCCTCTCAGGGCAATGGTGGGTATTTTCAGCTTACAGGGACTGAAATGTTGGGCATCGGTGGTTCAGTTTCCACCACTAAATGGCAGAAGGGACAGTACTCCTTCAGCATCTCAGGACAACTTCAAGAGTATTCGGCCCACACAATTAGATTGTTGGGCACTCCAGAGGGTCAATTCCCCCCTAGCAGAGAGGGGGTCTGGTGCTATGTCAATTTACCTGAGTAACTGTGGTCATTTTGGACCCACACGGCATAGATTGCTGCCCACAACAATAGCTCCATCCCTGCCCAAAGTAGGGGAGGAAAGGGTGTGAAGCTTTATCAGTCTTTCTGGGCAACTACAGTCTTGTCCTGCCCAATTTGGATTATTATATATGGCTGCAGCTTTGTCCCTACCCCTGACAGAGGAGAAAGGCGGGAGAAGCTTCAATTCCTGGGGCAACGTGGGCAGCTTCAGCCTCCATAGCTTACAGCACCAACTACATCCTTGGCTCCTACTAACAAACAGTAAGGGAGAAAAGACAAGAAAGCCCTAAACTAAAGGGAGAAACTGCACCCAGAGTAAATACATCTAGCAAGCCAGATGCAAAAACACCAACAAAAAATTACAAGCCATACCAAGAGACAGGAAGATATGGACCAGCTAAAGGAACAAGAGAAGCCTGAAAATGACATAAAGGAGTTGAGACAACTAATCATAGATGTTCAAACACATCTCCTTAATAAATTCAATGAGATGGCTAAAGAGATTAAGGATATTAAGATATTGGATGAGCACAAAGAAGAATTTGAAAGCATACATAGAAAAAATAGCAGACCTTATGGGAATGAAAGCTGCAATAAATGAAATAAAAAATACACTGGAGGCATATAACAGCAGATTTGAGGAAGCAGAAGAAAGGATTGGTGAGCTCAAAGACATGGCCTCTGAAAGTGAACATACAAAAGAACAGATGAAGAAAAGAATATTTAAAAATTGAATAGGGTTTCAGGGAACTAAATGACAGCAAGAGACATGCAAACATACGTGCCATGGATGTCCCAGAAGGAGAAGAGAAAGGAAAAGGGGCAGAAGGAATATTTGAAGAAATAATGTAGAAAATTTCCCAACCCTATTGAAGGACATAGATATCCATGTGCAAGAAGCACAACGTACTCCCATCTGAATAAATCCAAATAGACTAACTCCAAGACACATACTAATCAGAATGTCAAATGCCAAAGACAAAGAGAGAATTCTGAGAGCAGCCAGAGAAAAGCAATGCACAACCTATAAAGGATACCCAATAAGATTAAATGCTGATTTCTCATCAGAAACCATGGAGGCAAGAAGGCAGTGGTATGATATATTTAAGATACTGCAAGAGAAAAACTGCCAGCCAAGAATTTTATATCCAGCAAGATTATCTTTCAAAAAATGAGGGCAAGTTTAGAATATTCACAGATAAACAGAAACAGTGAGAGTTTATAACAAAAAAACCAGCTTTGCAGGAAATACTAAAGGAAGTGTTACAGCCAGAAAAGAAAAGACTGCAGAGAGAGGCTTGCAATAGAGTCTAGAAATGATGACAGTATAAGTAACAGTAACTATAAGCGTCAAAAATAAAATGACAAATAAAATGCAAAGATCAAAATGAATGAAAAGAGAACAGCCTTTACAGTAAAAACATTGAATGTTAATGGATTAAGTTCCCCAATCAAAAAATATAGAATGGTGGGATGGATAAGAAAATATAAGCCATCTATATGCTGTCTGCAAGAGACTCACCTTAGACCCAAAGATACCCATAGATTGAAAAGAAAAGGTTGGAAAAAGATATTCCATGCATGCAGTAACCAAAAAAAGCTGGAGTAGTGTATTAGTCAGGGTTCTCTTGGGAAACAGAATCAACAGGAGATATGTCAGTAATATGAGATTTTATAAAAGTATCTCACACAACCATGGGGATGCATGAGTCCAGGTTCTGCAGGCAGGCTGCAAACCAGGGGCTCTGATGAATGTTCAACGAAAGGTCCTTGATAAGCTTCTGGGAGAAGTTGGCTGTCGAAAGACGAGCTGGGAAATTTTCTCTGAATGTTGAAATCACTTCCCCTTTTAAGGCATTCAACTGATTGGATAAAAGCATCATCAATTGCTGATGCAATCTCCCTGATTGATGCAGATGTAATCAGCCATCACGAGTGATTGAAGTCCATAAATGCTCTTGTATTACAATTAACCCAGTGCTTGCTGGACCAAACACCTGGAAAAAATTACCTGGCCATGTTGACACATTAGCCTAACCATCACAGGTAGCTATACTTATATCAGATAATATAGACTTTAAGGGCAAAACTGTTATTAGAGACAAGGAAGGACATTATATATTAATAGAAGGAATGATTCACCAGGAGGAAATAACAATCATAAATGTATATGCACCTAATCAGGATGTCCCAAGGTACATGAGGCAAACACTGGCAAAACTGAAGGGAGAAATAGACATCTCTACAATAATAGTTGGAGACTTCAATACACCACTCTCCGCATTGGATAGAACATCTGGGCAGAGGATCAATAAAGAAACAGAGAGCTTGAAAAATATGATAAATAGACTAAACCTAACAGACATATATAGAACATTGCACCCCAAAACAGCAAAATATACATTATTTTCAAGTGCTTATGGATATTTCTCCAGGATAGACCATATATTGGGTCACAAAGCAGATCTCAATAAATTCAACAAAATTGAAATTATACAAAGCACTTTCTTTGATCATAATGGAATAAAGTTGGAAATCAACAAGCGGCAGAAAAAGGGAAAATTCACATATATAGGGAGATTAAACAACACAGTTAAATAATGAGTGGGTCAAAGAAGAAATTTCAAGAGAAATCAATAAATATCTCGAGACAAATGACAATGAGAATACAACACTTCAGAACCTATAGGATTCAGTGAAGGCAGTGTTGAGAGGAAAATTTATAGCCCTCAATGCTTCCATTAAAAAAGAAGAAAGAGCTAAAATCAATGACCTAACTACACAGCTGGAGGAACTAGAACAAGAACAGTAAACTAATCCCAAAGCAAGTAGAAGGAATGAAATAACAAAGATCAGAGCAGAAATAAATGAAATTGAGAAAAAAAAATAGAATTAACAAAACCAAAAGTTGGTTCTTTGAGAAGATCAACAAAATTGACAAACCCTTAGCTAAGACTGACTAAGAAAAAAGGAGAGAAGATGCAAATAAATGAAATAAAAAATGAAAATGAGAACATTACCACTGACTCCACAGAAATAAGAGAGATCATAAGAGGATACTATGAACAACTTTATGCCAAAAAACTAGAGAATATAGATGAAATTGAAAAATTCCTAGAAACATTCAAACAACCTACACTGACCCTAGAAGAAACAGAAGACCTCAACAAACCAATCACAAGTAAAGAGATTGACAGTCGTCAAACAGCTCCCCAAAATGAAAAGCCCAGGACCAGATGGTTTCACAAGTGAGTTCTACCAAGCATTCAAAGAAGATTTAATACCAATCTTACTCAAGCTCTTCCAAAAAATTGAACAGGAAGGAACGCTACCAAACTCATTCTATGAAGCCAATATCACTCTAATACCAAAGCCAGATAAAGATATTACAAAAAAAGAAAATTACAGACCCATTTCTCTAATGAATACAGATGCAAAATTCCTCAATAAAATACTTGCTAATCAAATCCAACAGCACATTAAAAGAATTATTCATCTTGATCAAGTGGGTTTTATACCAGGCATGGAAGGCTGGTTCAACACAAGAAATCAATCAGCATAATACACCACATTAATAAATCAAGGAAGAAAAATCACATCATCTTATCGATTGATGCAGAAAAGGCATTTGACAAAATACAGCATCCTTTCTTGATAAAAATACAACAAAAAATAGGAATTGAAGGAAACTTTCTCAACATGATAAAGACCATATATGAGAAACCCACAGCTAACATTGTACTCAATGGTGAAAGACTGAAAGCTTTCCCGATGAGATCAGGGACAAGACAAGGATGTCCATTGTCACCACTGTTGTTCAATATAGTGCTAAAGGTTCTAACGAGAGCATTCAGGCAAGAAAATGAAATAAAAGGCATCCAAATTGGAAAGGAAAAATTAAAACTTTCATTATTTGCAGATGATATGATTGTATATCTAGAAAGTCCTGAAAAATCTACAACAAAGCTGCTAGAGCTAATAAATGATTTAAGTAGAGTGTCAGGATACAAGATCAATATGCAAAAATCAGTGGTGTTTCCATACACTAGTAATGTGCAATCTGAGGAAGAATTCAGGAAAAAAATTCCATTTACAATAGCAACTAAAAGAATCAAATATTTCAGAATGAACTTAACCAAGGATGTAAAGCACTTATATTCAGAAAACTATAATGCATTGCTAAAAGAAATAAAAAAAGACCTAAATAATTGGAAGAATATTCCATGCTCATGGATTAGAAGACTAAATATCATTAGATATCAATTCTACCCAAATTGATATACAGATTCAAAACTCCCAATAAAAATTCCACTGCATTTTTTAAACAAATGGAAAACACAATTATCAAATTTATCTGGAAGGGTAAGAGGCCCCAAATAGCCAGAAACATCTTAAAAAGGAAAAGTGAAGTTGGAGGACTCTCACTTCCAGACTTTAAATCATATTACCTAGCTACAGTGGTAAAAACAGCATGGTACTGGCATAAAGATAAACACATAGAACAATGAAACTGAATTGATGGTTCAGAGAAAAACCCTCACATTTATTGCCAATTGATTTTTGACAAGCCTGTCAAACCCACCCAGCTGGGAAAAACAGTTTATTCAACAAATGGTGCTGGGAGAACTGGATATCCATAGCCAAAAGAAAGAAAGAAGACCCCTATCTCACACCTTGTACAAAAATTAACTCAAAATGGATCAAAGACCTAAATATAAAAACAAGTACAATAAAGCTCCTAGAAGAAAATGTAGGGAAACATCTTCAAGACCTGGTGGTAGGTGGTGGATTCTTAAACCTTACACTGAAAGCACGAACAACAAAAGAAAACATAGATAAATGAGACCTCCTCAAACTTAAACACTTCTGTGATTCAAAGGACTTCATCAAGAAGGTGAAAAGGCAGCCCACTCAATGGGAAAAAATATTTGGAAACCACATATCTGATAAGGGCTTGATTTCCAGTCTATATAAAGAGATTATACAACTCAACAATAAAAGAGCAAGCAATCCAATTAAAAGATGGGCAAAAGATTTAAATAGACATTTCTCCAAAGAGGAAATACAAATGGCCAAAAAGCACATGAAAAAATGTTCCATATCACTAGCTATTAGGGAAATGCAAATTAAAACAACAATGAGATATCATCTAATACCACATAGAATGGCCATTATTAAAAAAACAGACAACAATAAGTGTTGGAGAGGATGTGGAGAAATAGGAACACTCCTTCACTGTTGGTGGGAGTGTAAAATGGTGCAGCCTCTGTGGAAGGATCCAGCAATTCCTCTACTAGGAATATATCCAGAAGAACTAAAAACTATGACACGAACAGCTATCTGCACACCGATGTTCATGGGGCATTATTCACAATTGCCAAAAGATGGAAGCAACCCAAGTGTCCATCAACCAATGAATGGATAAACAAAATGTGGTATATACATACAATGGAATACTATGCTGCAACAAGAAGAAATGAAATTGGGACACATGTGATAACATGGATGAATCTTGAAGACATTATACTAAGTGAAGTAAGCCAGACACAAAAGAACAAATATTGCATGGTCTCATTAATATGAACTAAATATGAAGAATAAACACATGGAGTTAAAATTTAGAGTATAAGTTATTAGGAGATAAGAGGAGGGTTGAGAAGAACTACTGATGTTTAATGTATGTAGAAGATTTAATTAACTTGACTGTAAAAGTGTGGTAATGGATAGAATTTATGGTTACACATTATGGTAAGTAGCAACTGGTTTATAAATGGTATTGTGGCTGCAAAGAGTCGTCTGAGGAAGTAAATGTCAATTGAAAGAAAACTAAAGAATAATCTAGGGACTGAATAATACAGTGAACCCAAAGGTGGATGAGGATTGTGGTTGAGGGTACAAGTGCAAGAGTGCCCTTCTGTGAGCTAGATTAGATGTACATCACTATTGTAAGGTGGTGGGAATGTGGAGAAGCATGGGAAAACTACATTTGGGGTGACCTACAGACTGTGGTTAACAGCAATACTATAATATTCTTGCATCGATGTCAAAGATGTACTGTGTTGATAATGGAGGTATATGGAAAAAGTGTGCCAAATGTATGCTATGGACCATGACTGGTGGTAATAGTCTGATGATATTATAATCTGTAACAGATGTTTCAGCACGGTGTGGTGTGTTGGTGAAGGGGTGTTGTATGGGAATTCTACACGTATATATGATTGTTTTGTCAGTTCACAACCTCTGTAGTAAAATATATTTTTTTAAGAAATAGGGTGGGTTGGAGGAAAAATACACCAAATGTAAGATAGGGACTGTAGTTAGTAGTAATATTTTGATGATGCTCTTGCATGGTTTGTAACAAATGTTTCACAACAATGCAAAGTGTTGGTGGAGGGGTGATGTATGAGACTCCTGTATGATGTTATGTATGTTTATTTTGTAAGTTCACAATTGTTACCATACACTTATTGTTTATGCATGTCATGTATGAATGATATACTTCAATAAAAATATATTAAAATTTTGAAAAATTAAAAAAAAACCATAAATCAGATTTTATTACTCTTTCCTCAAAACCTGACAATGGAACTCAGATTCCCAATGTTACCTGCTCTGCATGTTACCTTTCAGACCTAATCTCCTACTACTCTCTTCCTTGCTCACTCCATGGCAGATACACTGGCCTCCTTGCTGAGTTCTTTAGGTCAGCCAGACATATTAGCTGATCCCTCTGCGTAGACTACTCTTTCCCAAGATAGTTACCTAGCTAATTCCCTAACTTCTTTTACTATTTTGTTTAAATGTCACCTTCTTAATGAATGAATATCAAATCCTCCCCACTGTCTTGTACTACTGATCCCTCTTAACATACTCTACATTTATTTTTTCAAGGTGGCACTTTATCGCCTTCTAACATGCTATACAAGTTTCTGCTTATTGTTTTTTTGCTTATTGTTTTGTAGCTCCCTGCTACAATAGAAGCTCCACAGGACAGGAATTTTCATCTATTTTGCTCATGTGTGTATACTAATTACCTATACTTATACTCGACACATAGTAGATTCAATATTTTAAAATGAACTGAGTTAATTAAAATCCAACCAATTAAGAATGTACATTCAGCCTGGTGAGAAACACCCACAAAAAAAATTCCAAAACTTTTCCCCATCTTTAGCTCCTACTTCATTCCTTTAATTTTTCACTTTAGCCATGAGTGAAGTAAACATGTTTAGTTTTTATGAAAAAAATGCTATCAGAAATGCATACTTTCATTTTAAAAAGTTAACTCTAGGTAATTTGTCCAAATTATGATGTTATTAAAGGAGGTTGATTCAGTTGTTTTTTGCAGTCATTACCAAGGTTTTTCTAAGTGAAGATGGAATATCGCCATCTGCTGTCAGCCTGATGATTGTAATGAAGCGACTTGTTTAGACCTTTCTGTAAGCAGTTTGTTCTCTAACAAATTTTAAGTTAGTTGTTTGAGCTATATTATATCTCCCATGCTATCTGATTATCCAAAATTCTCTCCTCTTTTTCTCCTCCTCTTCCTCTTCCTCCTCCTCCTCCTTCTTCTCTGTCTTTCAAATTACTACACTCACTTTTGCTATGATTTCAAGATAATATATTGTAAATTGCCTCTATCCTCACCTGCTCAGGAGAAATGAAATGACTCAATTAAGCAGGTATTTGGAAATAATTGCAACTCCCTAAGGAGAAATGAACTCCTTATTGGTTATTATTGGTCAGTGGAGTTTTTCAAGATAATTCAAGGCATTAAAGACTAAACCAGATGGACCTAGATCAAAAGGCTACCAGTGTGGGCAGGCACAAATGGTCTCTGTTTCTCAGGAATTGTCCTTATGAATTTAGACACGATTTTATTTCCTAGACCTTATTATCCATTAATGAACTAAGCTACCTTACATATGTTTTCTCTATAAAAAGAATAAATTTGTTTAGTAATTACCACCAAAAAGTTTGTTTACTTGATATCGTATAATTTAAACATAGTAAAACAATGAAATGATTTATCCATGGAAATGTAAAAAATTTACAATCTCATTTCTGGAAAATTAAGGAAAGCTTTAACAAGTAATTCTAGTTTTTCTTGTATATTAGTCGTTTAACATCATGATTAAAAATCTTGAAGAAGATAGTAGAATATTTCCTCCCAGGGAAAATACCCTTTTCATGACTTGATTTTGAAACTTGCTGTACCATGTCTGGGCCTTACTGCCCTGGACTTGCTCTCCTCTGTGAGAGAGAAATAGACTTCTATCTTTGCCTACAATTTTGGTTTTTTGAGTTGTTCATTTTTTGTTTTGGTCTGTTGGTTTGTTTGTTTGGGTTGGTGGGTATAGCCACACCTAATCCTAACATATTTTGGAAAGACAGCTGAAGATTGTTTAACCCAACCCCTTATAGAAAAAGAACTAGGAATCAGAAAGATTCAATGATGTGGTCTATAGATTTTTGTGTCCATAGAAGTACCTCAGTAAATATTTATTGATCTCCTGAAATCTAATCTTGTGTGGTAGCTACCATACAATATTTCTCCTCAATTTAGATCTTCTAGGAAAGAAAGCACTAGAAACAGTTGGATCTCCAAAGAAGATACACAAATGGCCAAAAAGCAGATTAAGAGACGCTCATCATTAGCCATTAGAGAAATGCAAGTCCAAAACACAATGAGATACCACTTCACACCCACTAGAAAGGTTGCTATATTAAAAATAGAAAATGACACGTGTTGCAAAGGATGTGGAGAAATAAGAACTTTCATTCATTGCTGGTGAGACTGTAAAATGGGGAAGCCGTTGTGTGGAAAAAGTTTGGCCATTCCTCAGAAAGTGAAGTATGGAATTACCTTATGACTTGGCGATCCTACTTCTAGGTATATACCCCAAATAAATAAAAGCAGGGACTCAAATAAATATTTGCACAGCAATATTCATAGCAAGATTATTCACAATTGTCAAAAGGTGGAAGCAACCCAAGTGCCATTAACAGATGACTGTATAAACAAAATGTGGTATACACATATAATGGAATGTTATTCAGCTGTAAAAAGAAATGAAGTTTTGATACATGCTATAACATGAACTATGAAGACATTATGTTGAGTGAAATAAGCCAGACACAAAAGAACAAATACTATATGATCTCATTTAATTATGAAAATAATTAATATATGCAAATTCATAAAGTCAGAAACTAGAATACACGTTACTAGGTGTGGGTGGTAGTGGGGGAGGGACAGTTAATATTTAATTGGTACAGAATTTCTATTTGGGGCAATGGAAAAGTTTGGTGATATACATATATGCATATATATTTATACGTCATTTTACAAATATTGGTATGTATTGTGAAAATTTTGATTTTTACCCACAATAAAAAAAATTAAAAAAAAAAAAAGAAAGAAAACTTTGGTGATAAATGGTGGTAATGGTGGCACAATATTGTGAATGTAATTAGCACCACTAAATTGTATAATTGAAAGTAGCAAAAATGGGAAATTTTAGGTTGCATATATGTTACCAAAGGGAAAAAAACCTGTATACTATACAGCATAAACAGAGAACCCTAAAGTAAATTATGGACTATAGATAATAGTATAATTATAATAATATCGTTTCATCACTTACAACAAAGGTACCACACTAATGCAAAATGTTAATAAATTGGGAAAACTGTATGTGTAGGTGGTATATGGGAACTCTACTTTTGTGTGATTCTTCTGCTTTAGTAATAATTAAAAAAAAAAAATCACCAACTTGGAAAAACAACAAGCAAAGAAGAATAACAAACTATAAGGAATGTTACAATTTGCCTAAGATTGTGTTAGCTGTTCAGAAGTTATTCCAGAGGCAGGAGCCATTGTTGACAAGGTCTTCATAATGTTATCATTAATGCCCATTAAATCAATAAAAAGCAGTTATGTCCTCCCGAAAAACAAGACCTCTAGGCCACTTCAGAGAATAGTGAATGTGTGCCCTGGAAAATAGGATGTATGCAAATTTTTTTCTGTTTTTAAAGTTTACAATCGAAGGTAATTCACATCAATATGGACAAAAGTATGAAACTGGCATAAATTGAAGAGACCTTATGTCATTTAATAACTTTGACAGCACCAGTTCTCCAGTGAATATGATAAATGCCCAAGCAACAAGAGTATTCTTCACTCCACGAGCCCACGGTGAATAAAGGGCACAGCCTAACTCTGGATAGTCTCTACCTATTGGTAAAGACATCCAAGCATCTCTAAAATGCTCAACCCACAATTGGGGAGATTATATTCTGATACCAACCCTAATTGCATTAATCTCAGTGTACATGTTGAGCACATATTAAAAACCACCACTACCACCACCATTTTGGCTAGCTGCACAAAGAAAGTGAAAAAGAGAGAAAATAACAATTGAAATAAATAAGTTCAGTGTTTACAGTCTATTTCACTGTCAGTATAAAATGTTCCCCTCATAAACCATTTTAAATATGCCTGTTTAAAATGACCAAAATTGTGCCTGAACTGTCAGCAATTTGGCTAGAAATACATAGAGGGACTTTTCTCCTCCCATTTAGAAAGTCATACTTCCAGTAAAGGAAAATTATACCATTTTTTTTATTGAATAAAATAGATTTGATTTAATCACAAATGATTTTAAAACAAATAATTCTTCCACAATTCATTTGAAATTCTTTTTTTTTTTTTTAATTTTAGTGAGCCCTTTCCTTACCTTTATTATAAAAAAGAGATAATAGTCACATGTAGCACACTGATTGTTATCATGATTAAGATGATCTAGGGTGCTTCAAAATTTTTTTTCATAAATGTGTTAATAAAAAGGTTAAATATGAGCAAGTCAAAGGCGATTGATAAAGGAACTATCCATTTATTTTACAAATGCACAGTGTGCACACTTCATGTCACAAGGTGTATATCAATCTGTACTTAATTATTTTCTGGCCCCATAATAGCATGCACTGGATAATGGTTGAAATGACAGCCTCCCTATCCATCATTTCTCAAGGGTACAAGGAAGAGGTCATGCTACAGTTTGATGCATATTACCTAATAGGATTAGTGAACTCTGTCTATTTCTGCAGTTGGTTGTTTTAGATGTCTTTCATATGTGTTCATTTATATCCATAATAGTCTATTACATGCTTCTTAGTTACAAATGTCAAATCATTTTGAACCATATTCTTTCAGTGTAAGTTACGCTTTCGCAGCACCTCATTCTTGGAACCATTAAAGCAATTTTCAAAGGAGAACACCTATCACAAAATAATGGACAAAGTTGATAAATCAAGAACCAGCAATTAAACATATTATTTTAAGGATATGGAAGTAGCAATCAGAAGAACTCAAAATAGAAATGGCTCAAAAAGTCTGCGCCCAGAGAGTAGAATTAAGTATAGAAAGAATGGGCCTGAGACTGAGTAATGTCATGAAAATTACTTTGAAAGCACTCAATAAAAGTTAGGGTTATCATCACCATCATTATTTTTAGTATTGTTTTCATTATAAACTCTTTTATACTATTTGTTTTTTAAACCATACAAATAGATTACTTTGACTTAGCATTGTTTTTTATTTTAAATGAAACAAAAGCAAAGGTGATGACTTGCATGGAAGTATTAGGATTTAGAATTGTAAAAACATTTCTGATTATTACTCCAGTGGCCCCGTTTTGTAGATGAGAGAACTGAGGCATGAAGTACCTTCCTTCTTGTTCCCCACTCCCAAACCTGCACAGACATCTATATCCCTGTCCATAGAGGACATGAAAAAGTTCCTTTCAGTTTCCTGACTGAAGGAAGCATAACTGACTAATGGCCCAGCCTCTGCACTCCTAATCCACCAAGGCATCAGTTCCCACCGGCGGCTCCCAGGCAGTGACTGATGGGGCAGGGACACAAGGCAGGCCTAATCCTGCAAGTTGTGGGACAGCTCTGAATTTGAATCTAATACTTCCTGTAGGCCTTGTTCAAACTTTCTTAAAAATGCACTGTCATCAAAAATTTTACCCAACCTTTCCTCTGTCTTTCACATGGGTCTATACTTGAATCAAAGTTTTTTGAGCCTCCTCCAGGTCCCTCCCCATTTTCCTCCAATAGGCATTTTCCCCAATAAATCACTTGCATTTCAAATTCTGTCCTGATGTCTTTCTTCTCAAAGAAGCCAAACGAATATAACATCCATTCCAAACTTTTCTAGTCTTTTAAGGATACAACCGCTTTTCCTCCTGCTTGGGAAAAGTGCACTCATCCATACTCTTGACCTCAACCCTTCTGTCTTCTCCAGGACCTTATTCCCCTCTCATTCATACATAACAATATTTACATCTTTCTTCTTGGCATTTGTGGTCTCCCTCACTCGAACAACAGAAACATAAATATTTACTCCTGGAACCTAGGTCTCTTTCAGTGTGGTTTTGGTTAGGAAAACGGAAGTGTGCCGAAAGTGGAGGAACCTGAGGAGCAAAGGTCAGAAAATGCACCACCAAAGGTCAGGGAAGCTGAAACATGCACAGACGACCACAGCCCAAAGCACCAAAACAAGGGGTTCTGTAAAACTCATGGGGAAAGTTGGAATTTTCAAGTTCTTCTGAAAAGGTTCCATCAACTAAGCAGCAAAGCAGGTCGTTCTCATACTCATGGAGAAGCCTCTGTGAATCTCAAGTTTGGCACTGGCAGAATCTATCCCAGAAACATATGGACCATAGAATACGATACAGGGGAAACTTTAGACCGTGGTTCTAGTGATGCCTTTTCAACACTGGAAAATTCATTCCTGGCTCCTGGCCACTTCTTTGTTAATTCGGTGTTCAAATACATCCCTTTTACCCTTATTTAACTTATAAATAAAAACAATAATAACATAATTCTGTCCTACATAAAACAATTATTCATTATGTATCTGAATACATTATATCCCCCAAAAGAGAAGATGCAAAGTCCCATATGTCAATGTATCCCTCTCTGTATGATATGTTTCCTCTAGAAGTTCAGTCATTATCTGCCTTAACTTCAATATAGGATTAACCACTCTTAACTCACCTTACATTAGATAGCAGAGGAATGAGATAGACAAAAAAGAGAAAGAGAATGATTAATTTCAATACCAAGAAAAGCATGCAAAGTTTCTACAGTCTTAGTTTCTGTGACTGGTCACATGGCCATAAATGGATGGTAGTTACAAATTTCTCCTTCCGTTGTCAGTTCCTTGCCCTCAGTCACCATCTCAGTTAGTTGGGGTTATTTATCTGGTGGAGTGACCCAAGCCTTCATTCCTGGAGGATCTGGGCTACTCATAATGCTTCTTGTGGTGGTTAGGCTAATGTGTCAGGCGTTACCTGGCAGCCAGATAATGGTGCCCAGTTGTTTGGTCAAGGAAGCACTGGGCTAATTATAATACCAGGACATTTCATGGACTTTAATCATCAGTGTGTTGATTGCATCTCTGGCTGATTACATCTAAAATCAACTGAGGAGTTGTTGTCAGCAATGAATGTCATCTCATCCAATCAGTTGAAGGCCTTAAAAGGGGAAGTGATTTCAGCATTCAGAGAGAATTTCCTTCTCTACTTCAGACAGCCAGTGTGTCCTGGAAACTTATCAATGGCCTTCATCGGAGTCCCAGGCCTCCAGCCTGCCCTATGGAATTTGGACTTGTGCATGCCCATGGTCACATTAGACAATTTTATAAAATCTTATACTATTTACAGATATCTCCTGTCAGCTGTGTTTTCCTAGGGAACTCTGACTAATACACCACCAATGTTGTAGTTTTGCACTAACTTTTTGCCTCTAGACATGGGAGAAGTATGAAATGCCAAGGAAAAAAACCAAGGTTCTAGACATACTCCTCCCTACACTGTTTGATAATCAGAATCAATAACCCTAACCAGAATAGTCTCATCTCTGTGTTGGCTTGCTGGCATGTGGAGTACAGAATGGCCAGATGGGAATCTCAGGTTTCTCTTTGTTGGAACCCTTATTGTATCCTCTTGTGGAAACACTTCTCCTCGGGGAACTAAGTCCTATAATCACCAGAGTCCAAAGTTATGTGAACAAGAAGCAAAAATTTTGTTAATGGATCACAAACAGCCATTCCTATTTCCACCTGTCTTTCCTAAACCCATGTAACCCGTCTATGGGAGAACTAGCATTATATATTGATGATGTATTCACAGGATACACTGTACCCTATAAGGCATTTACCTAAACCTACAAAATGTTATACATCTGGCCCCATACCTGAATATTTAAAAGACAATCCCACAATACTGTTAGGACACCTGCCTCAAGGTAGACAATAACAGTGAATTCTCTGGGCATGAGAGCATTGCTGCATTTCATTAGTTATAAGATGATTTCTTTGGTCAGAAGTAATGTTATGAATGATGGTACACAAGGAATTTGTTCCATAAGTCCAACGGTAGTGTTTTAGAAAAAGTATCGAAATTAGGAAAGGCAGATCTTTATCCACTTTAAGTGTCTATTTTAGTGAGGACAAATTACTACTCCCTTCATGATGGAAATGGTCCAATTAATAAACCTGCCAAAAAGTGGTGATCTGGTTCCCCTGGGAAATGATGCCACGTGAAGGTTGCAGTGTTCATCTCTGCTATCATGTTGGATACTCAGCAATAGCAGTAAGCAAATCAGCCTTGGCAAATGGAAACCCACACATTAGAGATCATGCAAAGCTTTCATCCCTTGGAGCAAAGACTGGAGAGGAGAAAAGACAGACAAACACAGAATAGATCATCCAGTCCACCTAATTATTTAGAGTGTCCTCCTCTGTGTAAAGAGTTACCCTTTACTGAGGATTTACATAGATACAAATATACTCATCATTTTTGCCCATACCAAGAGATCTATACTTGTGTCATCTCCTTCTCACAAATTTTCTAATCTTGTTTTCAAATCCCTGACCCTGCAGTTAAACTATTAGCCATTGACCATAAATTGGTGCCAATTCATATTGGGTGAGCAAGTGGGTACTGTGCTTGAAGATCTGTCTTCTAAGAAGATTACCCTTCATCACTATCTTTTAAGATACCATTGAGTGGGGGAACTACTGAAGAGATTAACATCCAAGTAGTGCCAGAATATCATGTGGAATCATCTGTAAAACAGACTAAAATTTTTTCATCTGTGGTCAACTCATAATAGCAATTCCCCATGAGGCCACAGGAATGAGTTGAGGGAGAAGAAGCAATGTGGCAGGAGCAACGCCTAAGAAGTCTGAGTCATCTGATCATTCAACTTACATGTGTTCTCAAGACCTGTTTTATCCAAATCTTATACATACCACTTTCGCATGCTTATTGACTGTTACTGGGAATCTCAAACCTTATGGTTTGATGGGTCATGCAACATCCAGTACATAATGGAGAGTCTGGGTATTGTGGCAATGTGGTAGTTACTTGGTCAATTGTTTACCCTCTATCAAGGCCAATAACAAGCCAGAAGTTGGAAGTTAAAAGAACAGTTAAGGCAGAAGCCATGGCTTTGCTATAAAATGTTAAGGGTTGGCCCTATAAATATTCTATAGAGGGCTTGCCAAAGGCTGCCTAAATCATCCTCATCACAGACACTTCAAACACCATTGAATCTGTTAACATATAGCAAGAATTGCAGAGCAGCTTTTATAGCACGCTGGACATGTTGCAGTGCCTTCTCTTACTCTGTACCCTACTCAATTGGCAGCCATTCAAGTTTCTTGATAAATGGTCTTTGTTGTATGTGCAAAGAGAACCACTAACTCTTGTGTCTCTTCCTTGATGGTAGGAAGTGCTATATGAAGTTTTTCCATCACCTTTGAAGGGATATCTCAACATTCGATAGCCATCTGGACTCCTGTAAATTTTACCAAGGTGGCAGGCCACTGAAATTCTGCAGCTTTATGCCCCTTCTGTGGCATGCATGCATCTAGGTTATTTACTATTTCCTGTTTACAGGTCTAATGTCATTAATTAGTGAACCAACCAATACTGTGAAATGTCTTGATGATCAAGATTATGGCAGAGGGATGGAGAATAAATATAGCTGCAAAGTAAAACAGTGAAGATGTATTTCTGTCCCTGTGAGGTGAAATAAAACTGTCATTTTGGAGAATAGGGAAGTGAGGTTAAGAGGTAGAGATAAAAAAAAAAAAAACACTTACCAGAGCAATAATTTTATACCAGGTAGCAGAGGCTGTGTTAATTTGCTTCAGTAAAGACACCATATCAGGAAATACAGCAGCAATGAGATCACCACTGATTGTTAAGTTTATGAAAATCTCTGGTCGTTCTCCAAGGTCCATCTGCCTTCTGCATAGACCAAATAGGTGAGTTGAATGGTGAGGATAGTCATCACCATCTTTGTATCTTCTAAGTCTTTGATTGTGGTAAGTCTGCATTCTTTCTAGGAATTATAGTATTTTTTTTTTTT
>JAQZBX010019171.1:0-34017 GCA_029593785.1 Cabassous unicinctus
TCCTGAATCCACAGGAAGGCAGGAAAGGGCCATTCTAGTGACCGAACTGGGACAGAACCCTGGGCAGGGCAGGGGTGACTCCTGAGGCCCAAGACAGCGGTAAAGTGGGTCCAGAGACCACCCTCCACCTGAGCCCCCAACCTTTGCCGCCCATCTTTTGGCCTGATATCATTCAACCACTCACTCATTTGACAAATATTTCTTGAGCAGCTACTATGATCCAGGCACTGGGCCAGGTACCCTGGTAAACATAGTCTAGAGAGGGGCAGACGATATGCAAGACAAATATTTAGCAGCGTGAAGGAAGAAATGGCATGCTGCAGTGGAGATTGAAGGGAGCCTCCTCAGAGGGGAGGTGCCAGGTCTCTCTGAGGAGTTGACATCTGAGCCTCCAGACCCTCCCTCCATCCTGGAAGCAGGAGATACAAGGCTACATCTTCACAGACTCTTGGCAGACTCATCACAGGTTAATACTTACAAAAACTCCAGCACTCACGTAACTCAGTGAATACCCACGTGTACCAAGCACCCTGCAATTTACCTCTATGCATTTTCTCTTTACTATATAGACCAACCTGGAGGCAAGTACTGGTAAAATCTGGCTTTTAAAAATGAGGAAACTGAGGCTCAGAGAAGTTAAGTGGCTTGTTTAATGTCACACAGCTTGTAGGAGGCAGGAGCAGGGTTCCAGCCCAGGTCTGTGCGATGCCCCCAAAGCTCCCACGTTCTCCTCGGGAGCCATCCCGGGCCCCAGAAAAGAGAAGAGTAGCCTGCGCCCTGAGGGTGGGGCAGAGGAGAAGCCTTCTTTCCAGGGCACCTGTCCCCAGTCAAGCCCCCTAAACTGGGACCCCAGCCCCTCTGGTCTTTTCCCCTAGTGTGGACTGCAGACCACACAATCCCCCAAACGCTCCCAACCTGTTCGTGGCCCCAAGCCCCAGCCCCAGCCCAGGTTCCCCTGTGCTCAGGGCACTTTGGGTCCTGAGAAAGGCCCCATCTCTGTCCCCTGGTTGCTACTGTCTTCTCCAGACAACCATTAGTGTTTGTGCAATGCAATTACCCTTCCGCTCCACTGGCCCTGGGCTGACATGGGGATCCCATCCCTAGTGATTTGGAGGGAAGGGGGTATTACAGCTCACGGAGCCTGAAATTAAGAATGAATAAGGGGCGCATTGCATGCCACTTCTGAAAGGCTGCCAGCCCGGGCCGGGTGGATGATGGGTGCGTTATCTGCTGTGTCAGTGGAGAAGTAAGGGGTGTGTGGATGGCGGTAAAGACGTGAGTGCCGCCTGGTAACTGCTCGTGGGATGGGCCAGCGCACACCTGGGAGCCTTGTCAAAGGGTGTGGATGTCAGACCCCAGGTTTCCCCTCATGGCTGGAAGGTTTGCAAAATACAGAAGTGGGACTTGATTTACACGGGAGCGGGCAGGCGGGGAAGGTTAAGCCTGAAGGTTGAAGAGGAGTTAACCAAGTAAAAGAGAGTGAGAAGGGCAGAGACCCAGGCAGAGCGAGCAGCTCGTGCCAAGGTCCTGGGGTGGAGGGTTCATGGCCCCTGACCCATGAAGAGCCTGAAAGGCTGAGGAGGCAGGGAATGGAGCTACAGGGGAGTGGAGAGGACAGAGGGCAGGGGCCACTCTCTGATGAGCCGTCTCTGCCAGTTGAAATATTTGGGATTTGGTCCTAAGTGTTCTGAGAAACTGCTGTGAGAAGGGAGTGGCAACGTAAGCACAGGCCCTCTGGCCACAGTGCAGAGAACAGAGAGGTGTGCAGGAGGGCTTTGGGGACAGTCCAGGAAACCCACGCAGTGGTCCACGAGAGAGGTGGGGACAGCTTGGACTAGAGGGATGGGGGCGATGGAGAGAAGTGGACTGCTTCGAGAGAGATTGTTGAGGAAAGACCGATCAGCCGTGGTGATGGTGGGGGCGAGGGAAAGGGTGTTGGAAGGGGCAAATGCCAGATTCGGGGCATGTGCAGCTGAGGGGATGGCACAGCCACTTACCTGGGTGGAGAAGATGGGGTGGCAGATTTGGGGGCGGAGGGAAATAACAAGGTGCAGGTTTGAGCATAAACATCATAAACCTCTGGATCCTTGGTTTCCCCATCTGTAAAATATGATGCGGTGCAAAGCATGGCTCACGCGCATCACACGTGTAAAGGGCAGAGTTGGGCTCACAGGTGTGGAAGTCCTGGGGGGGACAGGCAGGGAGCAATAGGAAATCACGGAGATGCCCGGCGCTCTCGTTCCCTTGCCCAGGTGGGGTAATGGAGGGAACTGGAGGTGGGGGCAGGGGGTGGGCAGCTTCCCTCCCCAGGACAGCCCCCATGTGCACACAGAGCTCCAGAAAGGGGGCCGAGGTTCAGTTCTGCTACTCCCAGCAGTCTGGGGGCTTGTCACCTGAGCCCACGAATTTTAGTTCCCTCACAGGGCCAGCCACGTGAGGCTCCGAGGAGAACAAGTGAGGCAAGCGCCCTGTAGCGCTACACAAATAGGGGGTGTAGTGCGCCTTACCATGCCACTCTGTGACTCTGAACGAGACCCTCTTCCTCTCTGGGCTTCAGTTTCCCCAGTAGGGGTCTGGAATTACAGGCCGGCTCCAGAGGCCTTCTAGCTCCGATGCCCTTGGAAAAGGGTGAGACCCTGAGACTTGCCTGCAGCCCACCCCCAGGAAAGGGACACCTGGCCCGGGCTCCGGGTGCTCTTGGGTACTCTCAGGAAGGTCAGGTCTGACCTGTCCAGTCCTGTTCGGCTGAGCAGCCCTTGGGGACAGGTAGGGCAGGAGCCATCAGAGCCTGGAGGTGAGTGGGGGTACTGAGGACTGCTTCCTTCTGAATCCCACCCCCTCCCCTGTGCCCCCCACAGCTCTCGGGAACGGTTGGCAGGTCGGGCCAGGGTCTCTGGCCCCTGGGGACCCGTGCAGTCCTCACTTCCTCCCTCCTGGCACATGTTTCTCAAGGAGAACAGCGGCTTCAAGGTCAGTGGGGATGAGATCCGGGGTAGGGGAGAGATGGGCTGAGATGCCCCCTCTGCAGGGGGCAGGGGGCAGGGCAGGAGTCCTTCTGAAGCCCTGTGACCCTGAGCTGCAAGGGGAGTGCTGGGGGCAGGGGGGGACGGAGAGCAGCCCGTTCCCCCAGCCGGGAGCCCTGGGCCTCCGCTCGTATATCTGTCCCTGGATAATGTATAGCCAGCTTATGGAAAATATTCATAATGCTCCTTCCACCAAACTGGCCCCCTTCCATAGTGCGTGATCTAAAATTAAATCCATTTCAAATATACAGTAGATCGAGTCAAGCTAATATAAATGAAACATGATTAATAGGTGGAACGCTGTCCTCCTTAGCAGGGCTGGGGAGGCAGGGCTGGGGCCACTCTGCCTCTCCCTCCCCACAGCCCCCAGAGCCCCCTCCCCCAAGGCCTCCAAGCCTCCGCCCTCATCCCGAACTCCCCTCTCCCTCTGAACCTGAAGCGGAACCCACCCGGGCATGGCCTAAACTGTGAAGGGCAAGCACCTTGGCCTGAGGGCACAGCAGTTAAGGACAGTTGGTGTCCAGATTGAGCTGAGACCTTGAGCAAGGGAGTCTCTGAGCCTCAGTTTTCTTATCTATGCAATGGGGTTGTTGAGAGTGTTACGGGAGATAATAATGCAGGTATGGCCCCAAACAGCAGGCACCCAATAGAGAGAGTGCCCCCCCGAGACCGGCTCCCTCGCGGCCCCCTCCCCAGCCCCCAAAGGGAGTCGGGATCTGTGCCCCCCACTGGCCCCCGTTCAGCCGGCAGAACAAGGGCCAGCCAGAATTCCTGCCATTGCAGGGATATGCTTGGGGGGCTATTTTTAGTTCGTTGGCAAGTGACTCTGTTACTGACCAAATGTTCCCACCGCTGGGGACACTCGGCTAAGAGGGCACCCGTGTGCTGAACGGGGGCCGGGCAGGGCGTTTGCGGCCCGTCTCCAGGGGCTCCACGCCTGTCCTTTTGCACACACATTAGAACCCAGGTCCCGGGGCCATGGGGGGGTGGCGGTGAGCAGAAGTGCCCCTGTGGCTCAGGGACGCACACACAGGTGGCCTTGTCTTCCCAGCCAGGCAGCTGTGTGCCTCGTCCGCTGGGCGCACCTCTGCATGAACGAGAAACAATGTCTTCGCTGGAGAGGAAGGCACCTCTCAGCCTTGTGGGCCAGCACTCGGCACCTCCCTACAGGGAACGCTGCTCCCCAGGCTCCCGCGGGCTGAGTGTGTGTGCACATGTGTGTGCACATGTGTGCATGTGCATCTGGTTATTGCCCGCCCTGGCGGCCTGCCCCAGCTCTGGGTGCCCCTCGCTACCGCACCTGGATGCCCCACTCTCAGGGTTCCTGGGTCTCTCAGCCCCACACCACACCCCCACCACGGGTGACTTCCTGACCCTCCTGCTGTACTTATCTTCAATCTGGAAACCCCCTTTTTGTGCGAGCCCATGAAAGTCAGGGGTGTCTGTCTTCCATCTGTCCTTCCATCCACTCACCCCTCTGTTCCTTTCTTTTTTCATCCGAAGGGTGGGAAGGGGTGAGCCCCTGGGGTGGGAGGGGGTGCTGTTGGCTTTTTCCTTGTCATTGGCCATTTGCTGCCTGCTTTGCCAGGCGTGTTTTGAGCATGTTTGCATAAAGTGGATGCGGCTGCAATTCCGTGATGAATTCTATGAATACTAATCTGCTACTACCCTTGACCTTGGGGTCACTGAAAGATCAAAACCAAACCATTTAATATTTTCCTTTTGCAGATCAATAGAAGCATAAATTCCCCCTCAATGACAAGTATAATTTCAAACAGATCTATAGGAGGCAGGCACGCATTTCCAGCCAGAGACGCTCGCCACCCGCTTCGCCTTTTGGGGAGCAGACGGGGAGTTTCTTGCCTTTTCTACCATTGAATTTCTTTTTGCCTTTTTTTTTTATGGCTCTGAAATGCTATTTTCAGCAGCTGCTGTCATATAAATATCTCTTGTTTTTCTTCTCCTCTTTCCCTCCTGGTGAAAAGGGCAGGGGACCTATTGAAAATTCCGCTTTATCTCTTTCAGTCGGGTTCAAGTACAGGTCGAATAATCGATCCCTCCTCCTTTCTTTTTTAAGTTTCCTGTCGTTCTTTTGGCCAGATCAGCAGAGGAGGGAAATCAGGAGGGCAGCTCGCTTTATGCAGATCCTCTTGGAGTATACACGTTGGCGTCTGTGTGCGTGCTTGCATGTGTGCCAGTGTGCGTGGACAGGGATTCGGCGGCGTGAGTGTGTGCAAGTGGAACGTGTGGGGGAGAGTGTGTGCACCCAACAACAGACACGCATTCTAGTTCAAACTCTTTCCCAGAAATTGAGGAGGGAGGAAATCGAAAATCAGCTAAGAGAAAAAGTTAGGGGCTGAAGAGAGGATCGTTAACCCTTGCAGCGCTCCCAGGCCGAGCTGGAGCAGGGCTGAGAATGCCCCGGCCTGGACCTGCTGTCCTTGCAATGAGAGTGTGAGTTCCAGCTTCCAGTGTACCTCCCCAGAGCTTCCGAGTATTTAACACAACTCCAAGAAGGGGGAAAAGATGCAAAAAGAGGGGAAACAAGAAAAAAACAAAAAACAAAAAAAACAGAAGGCTGTGGCGGGGAGGGGGCGGGAAGCAAAAGAAAAGAGAAAGAGAATTAAACCATTAATCTGCCTGGATTTTCCACTTCACAGAGTAATCAGTTTGGAAATGACTGAAATAAAGTGGAATGTGTGATTGCCACCACCTCCTTCCTCCCGTCCACATTTCTTATTTACAGAGGAACGGGGAGCCAGAGAGGCGTCCTCCCTGCCACCCCCAAAGCCTCCCAGTGTCCTCCCCAGAAGGGGACACTGACCCCCAGCTCGCCGCCTCCGCTGCCCGCTGCCTTGACACTCGTGTGGCGGCCACCCTGAGCTGGAGGTGCAAAGCCAAGATGATTTAATTTATAGAAAGGACAAGGATGTCGTGCAGCAGATTTAATCATCGGAGAGTTTAAAAAAAAAAAATAAGGACCAGGCTAATGTCGTAATTTACATTTCAGGATAATAAAGAGAGAAAGACAGAAAAGGAAGGAGCCCACGGCCTGCGAGAGGTGGCGAGGAGGGGAGGCCGACCAGGGGGCCGAGGGAGGCCCAGTAGGTTTGCCTGAAACACCAATAAATTTAAAACCAAACCCAGAAAGCTAAAGCCAGCCCCTGGAAAGTGCTGGGAAAATGGACCATCGATTTTAGACTTGATCTGCATTTTGTATTTTAATAATGCTCTCTCTGTCTCTCCTTTTCTCTCTCTCCCTCTCTCCCTCTCTCTCTTTTGCAAAATATAAAAGCTGATCTGATAAATATTAATTTGAACCATCATAATGTATTTGAAAATTCCAGCTAAAATGTCACCACATGGAACATTAATGTAATATTTCAAGGCCCTGAGAGCAATACTCATATTGATTGCATTTATTTCACTCTAGGGAGGAGAGATAATTCTTCAATGTGGGACACATCTGGGAGCCAAAGAGGCAGAGGCTGAGGGGAGAAATGCGAAATTATATATGGTCATAAAAAATACAAAACAGAAAATCCTCCCCAAAACTCTCTCGTCACCCCTGGCGCCCCACTCCCAAACCTGCCGTTTCCCAGGGCAGCGGGTGGCAGTGGGAGAGGCCACAGCTGTGGGCCTTCGGGGCGCCGGGTCGGGGCCGGGGTTGAGCCCTCTCCCTGGGCGGGTAGGCCCATGCCCGGGGCGGGCGCTGCCCCCCGGGAAGGCGGGGATGGCGGACAGACGGAGCAACCGCCCAGCTGGGACCCCGAGCTGCCGGTGAAAATTTGTGAATGCAGCAGAGCTGCGAGGGCCTGGGAGGGCGGAGAGGAGAGGAGAGGCTGGGACAGAGAGAATGGAAAGGAAAGAAAGAGGAGAAAGGACCCAAGGCAGCGGAAGAGGGGAGAGGAAAGGAGAGAGGCAGAACGGAGCGCGAGGGGAGAGGAGAAGGAAGACGGGAGAGGAGGAGGATGGAGAGAGGCGGCAGGGGAGAGGGCGCGCGGGCGGGGGCGCGGGCGCGGGCTGTCTAGAGTCCCAGCGCCTCTCTCTGTCGTGAGGATATTGATGTGCTCAGGCGTCAACGAGTCTTTGTACAAGTGAAAGGGAACCCGATGCTCGTGGTGACCCTGCGCCCCCGCCCTCCGCGCCCCCGCCCGCGGCCGAGGCCCCGCCGAGGCCCGCACGCCCCCTGCTTGCCCAGCCGCGGGCCTGCGCGGGGGTGCGGAGGGGCGCCCGCTCGTGGCGCCGGTGCCCGCGGCTCCCGGGCTGGCTGCCGGCTGCGGCCTGTGACCCGCAGCCCAGGGGAAGGCCGGCGGGGGCCACCCCATCCTGAGCCCTCGGCCCGCAAGCCTCGGGTCTCACTACGACCCTTTGCCTCCGTTTGGGGGGGATGTAGGGGGAGGGGTGGGCTAACCTTCACAGCGCCCCTGGAAGGACCGGCCAAGGTCAGGCTCATGCCGGCCATTTGGCCTCTGCACTAATGTCACCTTCTCAGAGAAGCCCTCCCTGAATGGCCCCAGCACACACCCCCTCGCTCACCCACCTGCTTTACTTTATGCAGAGCAGGCAGCACTCTCTGAGATTATCTTAATTATCTGTTTACATGCTTTATATCTGTCTCCCCCCTGACCCCCCGAGATTAAGTTTTGTAAGGACAGGGACCATGCCTACCTTGTTCACAATTAAATGCCCTACACCTAGCAGGTAGCAGACGCCCGGCATTGAGTTGGAAGGATGGATGGAGGGGTGGATGGAGGGATGGATGGACCGAGGGGAGGTGGAGGCTCTGCCCTCCGCAGCCTGAGCCCTCTTGCGGGCCGTGTGACCCGGCATTGCCCCCACCCCACAAACCCCCTCCCAGTCCCAGCTCCCGCTGCCGCCCGCCGCCCGCCGCCAAAGGCTGCGCACCCCCCGCCTCCCCTGAGCCGTCACTCGCGGAGCTGCCACAATATTGTGAAGGCTCCGCGCTCCCGCTCCTCCGCGCAGCTCGCAGCCCGCGCGGGGGAAGGCGAGAGAGGCGGGCGGGCTCGGCGATGAATAATGCATGACCAAGGCGCCCCCTACCGGCGGCCGCGGGCTCCGCGGGGACACGGGCAGGCCGCGCCCCCCGCCCCACCCGACCAAGAGGGGACCCGTGGACCAAGCAGGTCTCCCACCCACCCCGCCCAGGGCTGACCAGGGAGGGAACGTCCCTCCTCTGTCCCCACCCCCTGACCCCGCCGCCCGCCCCTTGCCCTCTCCGGGCCGGTCCCGCCCTCCAGGTCTTGGGAGCAGCCTCCCCCCCACCCCAAGACTGAGGAGGTGGGGGGCACAGCACGGAGGCCGGGACGGACCAGAGCAGCAGCCTCTGGTGCTCCGGGGCTGGGGGTGGGCGGGGGAAGCCCACCCCCTTTACCCCAACCCCTCGGTCTCGACTGGGAAACAGTCTCAGGCGGTTGGCAAGCCTGGAAGGCAGAGAGAGTGGAGTACCATTTAATTAGTTTTTTAAAAATTAGTGCAAAAATTTACACGTGTTTCCAGGTTTCTGTAGAATTTTTAGAACAGTGAGATGATTGTTGTTGTTTTTTAAAGTTAAAATGAAACACAGGACAGTCCGCTACGTGTGGGCCTCTGCCATTTCAGAGTAAGGATCCTGGTGCTGTGCATGGGGGAGGGCAAGGTCTTCTTGGGAAAGTTTGGGGGTCTGGGGAGCAGGCTCCTACCAGGCCTGGAGGGCCCCCCAAGATGGCTGTGATTTCTGGGGGTCCGCTCTCAGGACCGCCTGTTCTCCTCTCCTGCCCCCGCCTCCTAACAAGCAGGTGATAAGGAGGTGAGCAGAGGCCTTGGCCCAGCTTTCAGGCAGCTGCTTGAGTTCCCAATCACGCAGGCCCCTGGGGAGCCTGGCCGGCCTCCTGCCTCTCCTCATTGAGAACAGATTCTAATGACGCATGGCTCCCCCCTCCCGACTTTCCTGCCATCCTGCTGTTCCCTGACCCAATGCCCAGTTTTAATAAGCCAGAAGGGAGGGACGATTCCCGCAGGGGCTTGGGGCCACCGGCCTCGGGAAAGCATCTCCAGGCCTTTGGTTGAGCAGTTGCCTTGGGATCTCTAGTCCCAGCAACATCCCGCAAACTAGGACCGTGAGCCCCTTGTTACAGATGAGAAAACCAAGGCACGGAGAGGTGCAGACAGGGGCCCAAGGCCACACAGCTCAGATGTGAACTCAACCTGGTCCTCTCCTGAGCTGGGATGAGCCAAGAGGCCTGGAGCAGGGAAGAATCCCATTCCCCCTCCCTGTCCGATCTCCTCACGTCCTGGGCCCCTCCCACCCACGAGGTCACACTCTAATCCTAAATTGAGCCTCCAGCTCCCTCACCCCCACCCCAGCATCAGAACAGCATCGGTCTGGGGCACTTGAAAAAGGTTGCAAACTCAATTGCCCTGGGGACCAGCCCCAGTCTGCCTTTTGCTTTGCTCTGTTACCACAACCAAGGATCCTCTCTGAGCCTCCGTTTCTTCATCTGTAAACTGGGAATAAAAACAGCATCTGTGTCACAAGGGGCTGCATGGGCAGGTGCGACGCTGGATGTGCAGGGCCTCTGAAAGGCAACTTGGGGCCTTCTTATTAGCAAGTTGGGGCCCTCACTCCTCCCTGGAATATGCCCCTGCTTTAGTTGGGGTTCCCCCTAAAAGCAGACCATGGGTTTGGTCACGTACTCAGGTGGAAGGGATTCCCAGGAAGCACAGTGAGAGAATGGGGCAATGAGATGGGAAAGGATATGTCAGTGAGGACCTTCCCTCTGTGGGCAACCGGGGCTCCACTGCCCTGGGCATCCTGCAGAGACGGTAGTGCACGCCTCGCGACCGTCCCATGGGGTTGGGGAAACTGGAGTGTACGTCCACCAAGGCCCATCTGTCATTGGTTGAGGGTCGCTCCTGGGTTGAGGGTAACGGGGACCAAGCTGGCTCTCACGGCCAGAAAGCTGTCCCTTGGGTGCTCCAGTCACGGTGGTGGGGACAGTCCACAGGACCTGCAGGTGGCCTCTGGGGCAGGACGAAGGATGTGATGGAGCTCAGTACCTGCTCAGGTCCCACACAGTTACACTTGTCATCTTTGGTGCCCACCCTGAGCCACACCCAGGCTCTGGATTCAGAGAAGGAAGCTCAATTTTCCATAGAATAAGTGCTAAGAGAAAGGTGGAATCCCCTTGCCTTTTTAGGAGCCCAGTTAACTTGAGGGCTGGGAAGGCTTCCTGGAGGAGGGGATATTTTCCTGCTGAAACTGTGAGCCAGAGACTCAGTTCTCTCTGGCAGGGCCTAGAAGGACTCCCCGCACTGTCCCCTGTCCCCCGAAGCCTGATTCCAGCTGTGGTCACTAATATCAAATCGCTGGGGCTGGGGCTGGGGCTGGGGCCAGGGAGGCAGCCCTGCCTCCTCCCATCATCCTGGACTCCAGGACAGCTGTCTGCCAATGCAGACTTTGTCCTGCCCATGGCACTTCAGGGCACAGGGGAGACTGTCTTCCTGGAAGGTGGTGGGGAAGGGCAGTTCTGGGCTGAGCTTGTGAGGTCCTGGGGTTAGCCAGAGAGAAGTTCCCAACTCTCCCAGAATGCCTGGGGGCACCAGCTATATGGACATTAGATCCCATTCAGATCTCCAGATTTGAGTTTCTGCATTTTTAAGCAAGCGCCCCAGGGCCTCCTCATGCAGCCAGTGGACTCCGGTTAGGGACCCATTCCTCCGCCTCCATGCTGAGCTAGTGGTCACCTCTCTGGTCCTCATGGGAGTTGCTACCAGAGACTTCCCAGGGTCATGAGCTCCCAGGGACAGCCCTCCCATCACAAGCTTCCCAGCATCAGCCCCCTTAACCACCCCCTCCCCCACTCAGGACCTGGGGAGCTAAGGCCAAGCAAAGGGGGTGGGGAAGAGGAGGCAGCCCCCCATCAGTGTCCTGTTCCTCTGTGAGCCCCACCCTGCACAGGCACCCCCTCCCTGTTCCTGGGAGAGCATGGGGGATGGGTTGTGGCTCCCTTGGCGACTGAATCTGTGACCTCCCATTCATTCATATGCATGGATCAGATTTTGGAAATGCAATTAATTACCTGTTGTTGTGTCTGCTTTAATTATTGTCGTGTTTTCTATGCACTTCATACTACTTAATAAACAGTTGGGGAAACAAGGCCTGGGTGGGGGCTGGGGCTTGGGAGAAGGTGGGCTCTGTCCCCACCTCTGAGAAGCACTTTCCACCTGTGTCATACATGCTCACTCATTCATTCTTTCATTCATTTGTTCATTCATTCATTCATTCCTTCATCCTGTCGGCCAGTCACTGATTCAGTCACTCGGTCCCTCATTCATTCAGATACACATTTACTTGTTCATCCGTTCATTCATTTACTTATCCATCTAATACTTACTAGCCTCTGCTATGTTACAGGCTCCAGGACAAATGCCAGCAAACGGTGGTAAGCCAAAAGACAAAGTCCCTGCTTCCGAATAGCTGAGAATCTGGTGGGGGAGACAGGTGGTAAACACATACAGTGATTAAAATAGAGTTGGGGAGTCAGGGAAGGCATCTTGGAAGGAGTAACATTTGAACCCACTCCCTGATTCGTTTGTTTGTTTCTTCATCCATTTGGGCGGGGCAGGCTCTGGCTAGTTCCCAAAGATAGGCAAAAGGCCCAGTGCCGAGGAGCCAAGAGTCCAGCGGCGAGCCAGCGGGCAGCCACACCATCACAACGTAGTGGAAGCACTCGTGCAGGTAGGAACTGAGTGACGGGCAGTGCAGGGCCTGGGGCGACGGCCAGGGGAGGCTTTCTTTGGGAGGAGGTGGGGGTGGGTGAGGGTCTGAGCCTCCAGAGGGCAGGCATGGGGCCAGTGAGGCAGCTGCTTTGCAGTGGTCTGTCAGGTCCCTGGTACAAGTGCCAGTGGGGGGCAGGGCATGGTAAGGCCAGGCCTTTGAGAAGAAGCAGAAATTGATCAACCAGAGAAGAGCTCTTCAAGATGAACCCTGCCTGGGCAGAGGCCCAGAGGTGGGGGCAGGGGTTGGCTTGCTCAGGGAGTGTGAGGCACCCAGCATCGTAGCAAGGGTGGGGCCTGAAGCTCGAGATGGGGAGATGACCGGGCTGGACCACAGGAGACCTTGGGGGCAGTGCTGAGAAGGAGCCCAAGCTACATCCTGAAAGCTATCGGGAGCCTGCGGGGGTCTGCCAGCTGGGGAGGCACTGCCGGAGCCGAGCACCCGCGTTTGTTTACAGATGGGTGTTGAATGCCAGCTGCAGGCCGGGCACGGCTCTGGGGAGAGGGCAGTAAGCCAGGCGTGGCCTCTGCCCTCCAAGGAGGAAGCAGGTGGGCCACCAGGTCATGGCCACGTCGTGGTCATTGCCACCAGGGTCACCATCCCAGGGCCCCAGAGGAGTGGGTTAGGCTTAGGAAAGGAAAATTAAAAGCTGGCAACAGTTGGAATTTACCAAGTTCTTGTTCTACACCAGGTGTTGCTTATTCATTATCCCATTAGTAATAATAATAATAATAATAATAATAGTGATCGCAGCTCACCAGTAATAACTAACACTTATTTGGTGCCAGGTTCTCTCTGTTCTTTGTGCTTTTACCATATTAATTCATGTAATCGTCACAACAGCCCTGTGAGGTGGGTATTATTATTATTTCTATTTTCACTCCCCCCCCTTGGACAGCTAGGACATGGAGGCTCAGAAGCTGGGTCCCTTGCCAAGGAAGACGTGGCTAAGCCAGGATATGAACTTGGACCGTCCTGGTTCCAAGCTCCATGCTGGCTTCCCTCCACCCTGCACCCCCTCCAGGGATGGGTGACGTGGGGGGAGGACTGGACCACCTCCTGCGGTGGGCCTGGCCCCTTGCTCCCCCCTCAGCCAGGCCCAGGCTGCCGCATTCTCCTTCCGCCGACTGAGGCTGGTGTTTTATGAACCCAGAACCGCAGCAAGATTCTCCTATTAATTTATTGGCACTGCTAATTAAACATCATATTCGCAAATGTAAATTTCCTAATGGCCTCCCTTCCATTTCCCAAATTTCCTAAAAGAGCTTTCTTGTTATGATTGTCAATTGAAACCAATTAGATCTCACAGGAGGCATGGGCTGTGGCTGGTTCGGGGGCCACTGGGCCTGGAGGGGATCAGGGGCCTCTGGACAGGATTGGGCTGGGGCCCTTCTTGACCAAAGGGGAAAACTGGGTCAAGGAAATGTCAGGGAGGGGGAGGCAGAGGAGGCTCAGCGCTGGGCTCGATGGCCTCAGCTGCCTGCTCCCTGGCACGCCCCCGTCAGCCATGGGCTTTCCTCCTGCCCCTGACGTGTTCGGTGGCCTGGGCCTGTAGCTGTTTGCAAGGCTGTGTGTCAGGGAAGCCAGGACTAGAAAGGGGGAGGAAGGAGGAGAGAACCCAATGGGAAGATCCAAAAATGAGCAAGTGTCAGTGCTTGAAGGGACCTTAGAGATTTCCCGGTCCAACCCCTCACATGAAAATGGGGAAACCGAGGCACAAAAAGGCAGAACTTGCCCAAGGCCCCAGAGTCAGTAACTGGAAGAGCTGGCGCTTAGATGGCGGTCTTCTGATGCCTTTGAGAATCTGATGAGCTGTGTCCCCTCATTCCAGAACTGTGTACATGAGCACATAAGCAGGCATGGCACGGCCCCTGCTCCATTCCACAGCAACCCCCAATTCAGTCGTTGCGTAGTGTTTAGAAGCAACGGCTCTCGGAGCAGAGAGCACTGCCTTTGAATCCCACACCCAGCAAGTTCTCCGCCTCTCTGGACCTTGGTCTCCTCATCTGTAAAATGGGGTCACAGTCTCTCCCTCCCAGGGCTGCTGGAGGATGACTTGACAAATCTCATGAGTGAGTGTCCACTAACATGTGGCTGACACCTGGAGGGGCCTCATCGCCTGAGTGCCCAGGCAACTTCTGACTCAGTGGGAGGGTGGAGAGAATGGGGCCACGCGGGTGGGACGCTCAGCCTTGTCTTTGGAACACTGGTCACCATTTTCTCAGCACAGTGCCGAGTCATCACACGTATCCCTCCGTAACCTCTCCCACTGAAGAGGTTAAGTCCTGTTTTTGCCCCTTTATGGATGGGGAAACTGAGGCCTTGGGAGGTTAGCGACTTGCCTGGGGTTTGTCCGAGACATCAGAATGCACACCGAGGTCAGCACTGCCCATTCCGCTTAGGTAACCACAGGATGAGTGCCCCCTCCCTACTCTGCAAAGCACAGCCTCTGGAGAGGAGAGCAGAGAAGGGACCCTGTGGAGGAAACTGAGTCAAAGGGCCAGGCTTTGGCAAGGACCTTGATGATGCAGAAGACCCTGCCCCATGCCCTTGACCCTGGAGCCCCTGGGAAAGGCTAGTGACCATTGGCAGTCACTCCCCATTCCCCCTCCCTCCAGCCCCTGGCAACCACCAGTCTGCTTTCTGTCTCCTTGGATTTGCCTATTCTGGGCATTTCATATGAATGAACTAGAACCCTGCGAGGCCTTTTGTGCCTGGCTTCTTTCACTTCATAGAATGTGTTCAAGGCTCATCCATGCTGTGGCATGGATCAGTTCTCCTTCCCTTCCATGGCCGGGTAGCAGTCTAGTGGTGGGTGGAGCGTATTTGTCACCCATCGTCCGCTGATAGGCAGCTGGCTTGCTTCTGCCGCTCGGCTGTTGTGAGTAATGCTGCTAGGAAGGGGTCCGGGCTTTGAGCATAGTGGTTATCCCAGTTCTGGGTGGGAAGAGGTCCCAGTTCGGGCATAAAGACTTGTAGGTTTCAGGCATGAGGACATCCACACACTGGGGATGAGGACGTCTGTTCCAGACGTGAGAGTATCGGACGGCAAAGCCCCCAGCCCAGGGTCCCTCATTGGGCAGGGGGGCGCCCTACCCCAGGGCCCAGTCCTGAGTCCCAGGGAAACTGGCTCAGCCTGGAGGCACCGGGGAGGGGGGGCTCATGCTTGGAGGGTGGGGGCTGGATGAGAGGAACTTCTAAGGACCTTCTCACTCCAGGCAGAAGTTTCTCCCCCACGTGGCAGAGCCGCGGTGCATAGACCATAGATGAGAGTATATGAGAGGGGACGAGGCCTCCACTCTGTCCAGTTCAAGTGCTTCACCCAGAGACATAGCGATGGGGGAACGGAGGCCAGGGAAGGGAGGGGACGTCCTAATTAATGTCACAGCCACCAATGCCGTCACTCCTTAGAGCTGAGCACCTCAGCATTTAATCGCTACCCCATTTTACACGTGAGAATATGAAGGCTCAGAGGAGTGACTCCGCTGTATAAAACGTAGGGAGAGGGAGAGACGTTCTCAGGTCTCCCCAAGGGGAGCCGAAGGTCTTTTTGGCTAAACCCACACCACAGTGGCCAGTGACAACTGTCCTCAAGGTCGGCACCGAGTCGTCCTCTTCCTGGTCTCGGCCAGCACCCCTGCACCCTCCTGCTGGGTTCTCCATTCCTCAGCCCATCTCAAGGCCAAGGGCAGGACTTCTGGGGGTGGGGGGTGCATAGACTTGGCTAGGAGTCCCAACTCCACGCCTTCATAACCGTTACTTCCTCACCCAGCCTCAGCGCCCATCTGTAAGATGGGGATCTCGCCGCCACCCTGCACGAGTTAGATGCTTCTGAGGAGCTTTGCACAGAGCTAGAGTACAGTGAGTGTTCCGAAGACGTAGCCCAAAGAAATGACCGTGGTCTCCACCCGCGGCCTCACCTGGGCTCCCCACCAGGCCCCAGGACAGAAGAACTGGGTCTCCCATGGGGTGGGAGGGGGGGGAGCCCGGTGCTGCCGTGGCATCGTGGCTGAGGGAGCAGCACCACCGGTCCCCACGGGATAAGGGATAATCGGAGAGGACAGCACCTTAATTCCACCTCCATCAGACCTCCGCCGGAAGACACGACCCTTTCACCTCATCAATATTCAAGAGCTTAACAAAAAAAGCTATAACTAGGGAAGTCAGAAATAATGGAATGCAGTATTGATTATTTTATGGTGCGATTAGGGGTAATTACATCTCTCAAATTTTATTTTAATGTTACTTTCTACTACTTTTAGCCTTTTAAAATTATCCCAAACATCCCCATTTAATGGAACACACATGCCTTCAATTTCAACGTGAAATACTTTTTTTCTGCTAAAGTGTGACCTC
This sequence comes from Cabassous unicinctus, assembly GCA_029593785.1. Taxonomy (NCBI): domain Eukaryota; kingdom Metazoa; phylum Chordata; class Mammalia; order Cingulata; family Chlamyphoridae; genus Cabassous; species Cabassous unicinctus. The sequence continues at coordinate 16,159 of JAQZBX010019171.1, forward strand.
AATATATTTGAAAACATAAATTACACTATGTATAAACCATAAAAAATGAATGATGAATTTAATTCTGGTGAAGCGTGAGGGATTGCGGAGGCAGGCTGGCCGAGGTGCTGTTGCTCGGGTTCGGAGGGAACGTCGGAGGCAGGAGGGGGCAGCGGGAGGTCGAAGAAGGCACTTGACCTTCAGGAGTCCCGGAAACGGGCCTCGGAGCTGGCCAGGACACAGGGCAGGGAGGGACTCCGAGGCTGCACCCGCCCCCGTGCCCTCCCTCCTGCCGCTGCCCCCTCCTCCGGGGAGGGAGTTGCCAAAGCACCTGCAGCTCCTAGCTGCTCTGAGCTCCCAGCCTCTGGCCGCAGTCTGGGGTGCTGCGGTCGCCCACGAGCAGTCCATCCATTTTACAGGTGAGCAAACAAAGGCTGCAGGGACTTGCCTGCAGTAGCCGTGCTGGGGCTGCCTTTGCCCCCAGGCCTGGGGGCCCTGGGAGAGAAGGGCCTGCTGGAATTGCCCGGGTAAGAAGCCAGACCTCGGGCTGGACTCAAACCCCAGCCGCCTTGTAGGAGCCGCACGAGGATTCGGAGCCGGGAAACCCCTCCCGTGTTATTTCGGTGCCTCCCTCCCTTGACACGTCCCTTGCCAGAGGTCCAGGCTGGGACGTTCCATATGAGGGTAGAACTTCCCCCTGCTCTCAGGGTATGCGCCTGGCCCCTGCACTCTCCTCTTTCCTCCCAGGGACCACCTGCCCCCTACCTGACTGCGCTGTGAGCCCGGAGAGGGCAGCGGGCAGCTCCCCTGGTCCAATGGTGTATCTCCAGCTCAAGAATAGTGTGTGAACCAGCCAGCAAACTGCTCGTCCGCTAGTGACTTCCACGGTGCTAAATCCGAAGGCGGAGGCACAGCCCTCAGTTCTGCAGCAGTTACGGGGGGTGGGGGGGCTGCCCTCCGCCCTGAAGCCCCTTCTCACCTCCTTTGCCTTGCTGCCCCCAGCCCACACATCACCTGTTTATCCTCAGTCTCCTTCGGGATTCCTCCCCCCTCCCCCCACTTCACATCGGAGGGCCCAGGGCCAGGATTCCCCAGGCCCATCTCACCCCCTTAACAGCTTTATTTATTTATTTAACGATTTATTTATTTATTCCCTCCCCCCCCCATTGTTTTGTGCTCGCTGTCTGCTCTCTGTGTTTTTCTGTGTCTGCTTGTCTTCTCTTTAGGCGGCACCAGGAACCGATCCTGGGACTTTCCAGAGTGGGAGAGAAGCGCTCAATCTCTTGTGCCACCTCAGCTCCCTGATCTGCTGCGTCTCTAATTGTCTCTCCTCTGTGTCTCTTTTTGTCGCATCATCTTGCTGCACCAGCTCTCCGCACGGGTCAGCAACCCTGCACCAGCCAGCTCTCCGCTCGGGCCAGCTTGCCTTCACCAGGAGGCCCCGGGAATCGAACCCTGGACCTCCCATATGGTAGGCAGGAGCCCAATCACCTGAGCCACATCCGCTTCCCCCTCACAGCTTTAACTGCCATCCAGACCTGTGCTGTCCAATAGAAATATAATGCAAGCTTCTAACGCAATTTTTAATTTTTGGTAGCCACATTTTTAAAAAATTCATTGTGGTAACATATTTATGACACGAAATTTCCCATTTTAACCACTTTCAGTGGTACAATTCAGTGCTGTTAATTACACTCACAATGTTGTGCTGCCATCAGCACCATCCATTAGCCAAACTTTTTTATCACCCCAAACAGAAATCTGAACCCATTACGCAGTATCTCCCCATTCTGTCTCTATGAATTTTCTAATTCTAGATATTTCATATAATTGAAATCAGACAATATTTGCCCTTTTCTGTCTGGTAGCTGCATTTTTAAGAGAGAAAAACACACAAGTGAAATTAAGTTTAATACTGTATTTTATTTAACCCAATATACCCAAAATATTATTTCAACTCATGATCAATATAAAAATCACTGAGGAGGTTTTTTTTCCCTCTAAGTCCTTGGAATCTGGGGTGTCTCCCATCCAGACAGCACATCTCAACTCGGAACATTTGGAGTGTTCGCCAGCCACGTGTAGCTGGAGGCTCCCTCGGGGCAGGTCTCCAGTCCTGCACTTGCTCCTCGTGTGCCTTCTCTACTTCCACCTCAGCCTCTCCATCCAGACGTCCAAGAGGCATCTCAAACTAGGCCTCCAAAGCTGAGCTCCTGGTCGTCCCCCCAAACCTGCTCCAACCCTGGCCTTCCCAGCCCCACAAACGGCAGCTCCAGCCTTCCAGGGCAGAACCCTGGAGTCACCCTCCACCCCTCTCTTTCCATCACCCCCCCATCTAATCCACTAGCAAATCCTGTCTGCTCTGGCCTCTGAATACACCCAGAATCTGACCACTTCCCACTGCACCCCCCCACCTAGTCCAAGTCACCCTCACCAGCACCTCTGGCCTGGACAACTGCCGTCGCCTCCTCCCTGGGCTCCTCATCCACTCTTGCTCTGGTCTCAACAATCTCTTCTCAACCCAGATCCCAGAGTATCACACCTCTGCACAGAACCTTCCAATACTTCCCATTCCACCCAGGGTGAAATTTTAAGTCCGTACATGGCCCCCTGCCCCCAACGCCAAGTTCTGTCACTGTCAGTCACCTTACTCCAGCCACCCTGTCCACAGGGACAGCTGAAAAGACAGTAGTGCCACCTCAGGGCCTTTGCACCTTCTGCTGCCTCCACCTTTCCCATAGATTTCCACAAAGTCAACTGCCTCGTCTTCTTCAAGTCTTTGCTCAAATATCACCTTTCCGTTGAAGTCTTTCCTTAATGTTTCTATTTAAAATTGCTGCTTCTCTCCTCATCTCCACTTCCTGCTTTATTTCTCTCCATAGCATTTGTAACTTTCTAAGGCACTATATAATTTATTGACTTATTTTGTTGATGGCTGCCTTTCCCATCAGAATGCCAGCTGCATGAGTCCAGGAATTGTTTTTCTTTCTTAGAGAAGTTGTGGTTTTACAGAACAATCATGCTTAAAATATGGGATTCCCATACAACACACTAATATTAACACCTTGCGTTGGTGTGGGACATTTGAGGTACAATTGTACTATTACTATTGTAAAATTAACTATAGTCCATGGTTTAACTTAGAGTTCAGTGTTTGTGTTGTGCAGTTCCATGGATTTTTTTAAAAATTTTATTCTAGTAACATATACACAACCTAAAATTTCCCCTTTTAACCACATTTAAATATATAATTCGGTGCCATTAATTTACGTTCACAATGTCGTACTACCATCACCACCATCCATTGACAAAACTTTTCCAAATAAATGGAAACTCAGTACATTTTAAGCTTTAACTCCATATTCCCTATCCCTACTCCCATCTGCTGCTAGTCTATATTCTGGATTCTGACTCCACAAGTTTGCTGATTATTTCATATCAGTGACAGTATTTGTCCTTTTGTGTCTGGCTTATTTCACTCAGCATGCTGTCTTCGAGGTTCATCCATGTTGTCTCATGTATCAGAACTTCATTCATTTTATGGCTGTATAAATTGTGTGTATATACCACATTTTGTCTATCCATTCCTCTATTGATGGATACTTGGGTTGTTTCCATCTTTTGGCAACTGTGAATAATGCCGCATCAGTGTGCAAAGTCTCTGCTTTCAGTTCTTTTGGGAATATACCCAGAAGTAAGATTGCCGGCTCACATGGCAGTTCTATACCTAACTTTCTGAGGAACTGCCAGTCTGTCTTCCACAGTAGCTGCACCATTTTATATTTACACCAGCAATGAATGAGTGTTCCTATCGCTCCACATCCTCTCCAACACTTGTAACTTTCCATTTTGTTAAATAGTAGCCTTTCCAGTAGGTATAAAATGGGGTTTTCATTGTGGTTTTGATTTGCGTTTCCCTAATGGCTAATGATGTTGAAAATCTTTTCATGTGCTTTTTGGCCATTGCTGTATCTTCTTTGGAGAACCGTCTATTCAAGTCTTTTCCTATTTTTCGTTTTCGGAGGTACCGGGGATTGAACCCAGGACCCTGTACATAGGAAGCAGGTGCTCAACCATTGAGCTACATCCACTCCCTAATAAGAGTTGGGTTTTTTTCATTTGTTTTGTTTTTAGGAGGTACCAGGGATTGAACCCAGGACCTTGTACATGAGAAACAGGCACTTAACCACTGAGCTACATCTGCTCCCTTTTTCCTATTTTTATTTGGGTTGGTTGTCTTTTTGTTGTTGAGTTGAAGGATTTCTTTTTATATTCTGGATATTAAGCCCTCATCAGACGTATGGTTTCCAAAATTTTCTCCCATTCTGTAGGTTGTCTTTTTACTTTCATGATAATTAAAAGTTTAAGTTTTGATGAGGTCCCATCTATTTTTTTTCCTTCTGTTGCTTGTGCTTTAGGTATAAAGGTTAGGAAACTATTGCCTAACACAAGGTCCTGAAGATGCGTCCTTACGTTTTCTTCTAGGAGTTTTATAGTTCTGGCTCTTCGGTTTAGGTCTTTGATGCATTTTGAGTTGATTTTCGTATATGGTGTGAGACAGGGTGAGACCAGGAAATCATGTTCTTGCCTGTCTTGCCCACTGTTCCACTCCAGTGTGCATATGCCTGACAAATGTTAGACATGCATAAGTAGCTGATGAATAAATGAATACACATTTTTGCCTAAATGAATGGCCATTTGTATAAAAAGCACTTATTGAATTCTACTTATTTGAAATGTCACCTTTATCATGAATTTACCTCATGATAAACATTTAAATAAGTGAAATTTAACTGTTAAAACTGTTAAATTCATGATAAACATAGACCTGTTTAATGAGTATAGAGTTTCTGTTTAGGGTGATGGAAATTTTTTTTTCCCCCCTTTTTCCCTTTATTTATTTTATTATTTTATTTTTTTTTAGAGAAGTTGTGAGCTTACAGAACAGTCATGCATAGCATATAGAATTCCCATACATCATCCCTCCACCAGTACTTCACATTGTTGTGGGGCATTTGTTACAGATTATGAAAGAACATCATCAAACTATAACTACTAACTATGGACCACAGCTTACATTTGGTATATTTTTTCCCATACACCGCCCCCCCATTATTAACAGCATGTCTTAGAATTGTACATTTGTTATATAAATTCATGAGAGATCACTCTCCTGTTTGTACTGTTAACCACAGCCCATCATCCAGCATGTGGTTCACTGTGTTATACAGTCCCATGCCTTGGACCATCCATCCAAAGTGTACTCAGTGGCTCTCGCTTTCATCACAGAGCTGTGTAGTCATTAGGGTGATGGAAAAGTTTTGGTGATGGATGAAGGTGACAGTAGCATGACATTGTGAATGTAATTAATGCCACTGAATTAGATACTTGAAAGCAGCTAAAATGGGAGATTTCATATTATATGTTATCACAATAAAAAATTGTTTTAAATGGACCTACTCTGTTCCTTTGATCAATTAATCTAAACTCATTCCAGTACTGCTATATTTTAATTACTATGTCTCTACAGTATGTTTTCCCTACTGCTTGGGCTTTTTACCTTTTAAAAGATTTTTTCAATATTTTTACACATTTTCTTGTTCCAGTGAATCCCAAAAAGTTTGATAAAAATATATGTTGGGAACTTGATTGAGATTATATTTGATTTATAAATTTAGAAAAAAATATATTTTATTTCAATATTCTCATCCCATCCAAAATATAGTGTATCTCTTCACTTATTTTTTAAATTAAAATATCAGAGAAAAATATTTTCACAACCTAGGGACAGGGAAATCTAGGGGAGCAAAAAGGAAAAAAGTATCTACACTTCTTTTATTACATCAAAATGTAAATGTGACAAAAGACCAGCAGAAGGCTGTGAGAAAAATTATTCATATCCAGAATATTTAAAAACAGTCAATTAGAAAAATGGACAAAATATAGAAAAGACATTTCACAGAAGATGAAATGAAAACAGCCAATAAGTGTATGAATAAAAGTTCATCAGTAACCAGGAAAATGAAGATAAAAACAACAGTGATATATAAATAATTTTTTTTACCTGACAAGTTGGCAAAAGTTAAGATGATTGACATCTAGTGTTGATTAAGATGCAAGTAAATCAGCAGTATCATACAATGCTAGCAAGAGTGTATATGAGTTAAATTTTTGGAGGACAATTTGTCAATATCTATCAAAATTTAAAAATTTGACCCAGAAATTACACTTCTAGTGATCTCTTTTTCAGATATACTCACTCAGGTATGCAGAGAAGTGTGTAAGAATGCTTTATTACCCTATCATTTGTGATGGAAAACATTTTTTAAAAAACATAAATGTCCATTAACCCTACACAGCTACTTAAAAAGAGAGAGGTAGATCTTTAAAAATCATGGAAAGAGCTCCAAGGCATACTGTCAAGTGCAAAGAAGCAAGTCAGAACAATACATGTGATGTGATGCATTTATATAAAAGACAATTAAGATATTTGAAAAATGGGTAAAGGATTTGAATAGGCATTTCCCCAAAGAAGACACATGAGTGTCTAATAAGCACGTGAAAAAATGCTCGACATTATTAGCCATTAGGGAAATGCAAATCAAAACTATAACGAGATATCACTTTGCAGCTACTTGGATGTCTATCAAAAAGACACGTAATAACGAGTGTTGGCGAGGATGTGGAGAAATCGGAACTTGCGTTCATTGGTAGTGGGAATGTACCTTGGTGCAGTGCTGCAGAAAACAGTTTGGCAATTCATCAAAGGGTTAAAGATGGAGTTACCATGTAGCCCAGAAGTCCACTCCCAGGTGGAGATGAGAAGTGAAAATATATGTCCACCTAAGAACTTGCATAAGAATGTTCATAAAACAACATTATTCACAATAGCCAAAAAGTAGAACCCAAGCAGAGTGAGTGCAGCTCAGTGGCTGAGCACCTGCTTTGCATGTACGAGGTCCCGGGTTTAATATCCGGCACCTCCTAAAAAGAAAAAAGTAGAACCCAAATGTCCATCGACTGATGAATGGATAAATAAAATGTGGTCTATCCATACAGTGGAATATTATTCAGCCATAAAATGTATGCAGTACTGATACATGCTATAAGGATGAATCATGAAAACATTATGCTGTGTGAAAGAAGCCAGACACAAAAGACCATATATTATATGACTACATTTATGTGAAATGTCCAGAATAGGCAAACCCATAGAGACAGAAAGTAGATTAGTGATTGTCGAGGGCTGGGGGTGGGGAGGAATGGAGAGCTACTGCTAATAGATACAGGGATTCTTTTAGGGGTAATGAAACTTTCTAAAACCAGTTGTGGTGATGGCTGCACAATTCTGAGAAAATACTAAAGCCCATTTAATTGAACACTTTAAATGGGTGAATTGTATGGTATGTGAATTATCTCCCCAAATCAGCTGTCTATTTTAAAATAAAAGATAATTAAGATGTTTGCATTTGATGCTTTCTCACAGGTTTGTCATAGTTCCAGGCTTGGACTCTCAGGACCAGGGGGGATCATCTCCTTTATAATCCCCAACTCTGCTTCCATACCTCTAGGGACGAGGAGCTCACCACTGCTCAGATGACATTGAGCAGCTCAGATTATTAGGAAGTTTCCCCTGCTGGACTGTAAACTCCTCAAGGGCTGGGATTGTATGGCAGACATTTATATATATATTTGATGTGTAAGTTATATTCCACAAAATGCACACACTTTTAAGTGTACAGCTTGATAGATCTTCACCTATGTACACACCCACGTAGCTGCCACCAGATCAAGACACAGAATAATTGCATCACCCCAGAAAGTCCCCTTCCTCGTCAATACCCAGTATTTATTTTTTATATTTCCCCCACTGAACAAAACTCAGGGCTGACAACCAGCCTCACAGTATTCGAGACAGCTGCAGCATTTGCATCGCACCGTGCAGTTTTCAAAACAGGTCACTCTCTTCTATCTGACTGAGAGGTCAGAAGGAGAGATTTATACCTATGCTTTACAGATGGGGAAACTGAGACCCAGAGAAGCGAAGGGATTTATTCCAAAGTCAGAACCAAAATAACTTAGATCTTTCTTTGATGCCCACCCTAGAGAGTACTTTCACTATCCACCCATCCCATGAGGTGGGCACCGGATGTTTTTTAAAAACTGAGAATTAGAATTCACTCTACATGCTATGTAGCTCCTTCAGCAGCAGACTGAATCCTAATAATTTTGTAAAATCTATTACTCCGACACTGTTTACCTGCTAAGCACTTGTGAAGCACTTTGCATATATTAACACATTTACATCTTATTCTCGATAGAAATGTAAAAAGTCGTATTACCTCCGTTTTACAAATGACATTGCTGAGACACAGAGAGGTTAAGTAACTTTTCCAAGGACACAGAGATGAGAAATAGCAGAGACAGGATGTAAGAGGAGTGGGGACGCCTGACCGCCCCCTCCCAGGAGCCACCCCCTCTCTGCCCCTCACTGGGGACCAGCCCCGCCAAGAACTCAGTGGGAAAGGGCAGGCACAGGACTTCTGTGAAGTCCTGGAGGGCTTCCTAGAGGCAGCAGCATTTGGGCACCTCAGCCCGAGTTTGGGGTCTCGTTTAAGCTCTCAGTAGACTGAGCCCCGAGGACTCTGCGTGGCCCCAGTGCTCAGCACTGCCCTGGTATGGAGACACACCAGGAAGTGATGGGAGGAGCCTGAAGAGGTTGTTCTGGCGGGAGCATGGCAGAGGGCTGGATACCCGGATGCAGGTGCAACCCGGAAGGGCCTCGAAAGCCAAGTCCAGGATTGGGAAGAATCTGGAGAAGAGAGGCAGGAAAGACTGGACCATCTAGCATCTTCTCTCTTGTACGCCTCCTGGCAACCCTGCCGGAACTGTGTCACTATCTCCCTTTTAAAGGCTGGGACCAGAAGAAGGGCAAATGAGGCACTTGGGTGCAAAGTTTAAGGGGCCACAAACAAGCTCAGAAATCAAGATAAATACTATTTTAATGCAGTGTTTTTTTAAAGTCAGAATTAATGCACACATACACACACAAATCCGTAGTAAACAAGATACCAAAATTGCAAGCAACACAGGATGGATATTACTTGACTTTCCCTTGACCTCAGGCTGCAGCAGGGCACAGGAGGCTTTATTTAAAATTTCGATATTTCGTTCATTGCAGCTTTTTTTTTCCCCCATTAATTTTGATTTTTTTAAAAACTGCATTCGGGTACTATTTATCTTGATGACTGAGTTTCGGCGCCCTCCCCTCACCCCGGTCCCGGCCCTGAATCACACGACTAGCGACCCTGGCCTTGTCCTTGGGGCTGCAGGAGCCACCCGGGACTCCTGGGCTCCAGGCTCCCGGGCCGCTAGAGGGTCGGGACAGGGGAGCCTGAGAGCGGGAGGCGCCAGCAGCCACTGCCCAGGAGGAAGGGTCCAAGGCCGCGGCCTCACCACCTTAGCCTGGAGCTGCTGAGAGAGGAGGAGAGACAGAGAGACCCAGACCCGGGAGAGGGCGGGCTGGGGGCGGGGCCGGAGGCAAGGGGACAAAACCAGGGAGGAAAAGCCAGCGGAGGGGGTGGGGGAGGGGAGGGGAGGGGAGGGCGGCGCGGGGATCGGTGGGGGCGCCCCTGCCCGCCTCTGCCGCGCCCGCCCCCGCTCGGGAGGCCCCGGCAGGGCCGTCGGAGGCGCCCGGGGCGGCGGCTGGGGGCTGCGCTCGGGGCTGGGGGCTGCGGGCGCTCCCGGCCGCCCGCCGCCTGATGCGTATCGATCGGCGCCCGGGGTCGGCGCGGGGGCACCAGCTGCCGGCGGGCGGGGCGACCGCACATTAGCGCGGCCGGGGGGCCGCTCCCCGGAACGCGGGCCGAGCCGCCCATTAGACGCCCCCGGCCCGCCGGGCGACCACCGCCTGCGCGGGGCGAGGCTGGCTCCACCGAGGCGGCCCCTGCGGCGGCGGGCGAGGCCGCGGCCCGGGCGGGGATGCACCGCCCCAGCCGACGCACCCGGCCGCCCGGCGAGGCCGGAGGCCCCTCCGAAGCTTCGGAAACCGCACCTCGACCCAAATGCCCGCTCGGGCCAGCCGGTTTCCCCTCAATTCCCGAAACTTCTCCCCAGCCTCCTGGACAGTGCCCGTGGTGCTCCCTCGGCCGGGAACGGCAGCCCTCGCGCCCTGCTCACCCCCGATTCCCTGGGAAGCCCTCCGGACCCTCAGGACGCAGCTGGGGGCCGACCTCCCTAACAGCCCGCGGGAAAGCACGTGGCCGCCGTGGAGGTGCAGGTTGTCCTCCCCTACTGAGAGCTCCCTGGGGGCTGCCCCTGGGTCCTCGGGGGATCCTGGCGTGGGGAGCCCCGGGGAGGTGGGGGGGGGCGACCCAGCACACCTGTGATGAAGGAATGACCCCAGAAGCTAGAGAGGAGGCAAAGTCTGCAGAGCCCACAGGGCGCCTGTGAGCCCCCTCTTCTTATGGAGGTGGGGCGAGGAGTATGCGGGGCAGAAATAGGGTGGAGTCTAGTTCTGCTACTTAGCAGCTGTGTAACCTTGGGCGAGTTATTTAACCTCTCTGGTCTCCCGTTTCCCCATCTGCAGCTTCAACAAAGTCTGGCTGGGAAAGGCCATGTGTATCCTGATCCCTGCCTCTGCAGGAATCCACCCACACACTGCACCCCAGCCACCCCAGATCAGTACCCTAAGCTGGGGAGGGGACTGGAAATCTTATAAGAAGGGTTGGGATGCAAAGGACATGAAATGCTCAAATGGGGTCCTCGGGCACCGGGAAGCGGGCCCAGCTCATTCTGCTGCTGCTGAGTACCTAGCAACTTGAGGAGGTGCTCCTGCCACCTAAAGACAACCCCCTTACCTCCTCACGGTAGCACTCCAGCTCCAGGACTCTTTTTTTCTTTAATTGAAACTCACATAGCATAAAATTACCATTTTAAAGTGAAAATTCCACTGGCATTTAGTACATTCACAATGTTGTACAACCATCACCACTAATTCCAGAATATTTTCACCACCGCCCCCCCAAAAGAAATCCCATATCCGTTAAGCAGTTACTCCAATTCCCTTCTCTCCTCAACCCCTGGCAATCACCATCTGCTTTCTGTTGCTACAGATTTACCCATAGGGGACATTTCCTCTAAATGGAATCATACAATTTGTGATCTTTTTTGTCTGCCTTCTTTCATTCAGCAGAATATGTTTGAGGTTCATCCAGGTTGTATCAGAACTTCATTCCCTTTTCTGGCTGCATAATATTCTATTGAATGGATGTACCCCAGTTTGTGTCTCTGTTCATCAGTCCATGGGCACTCGGCTTGCTCCACCCTTGGACTATTGTGAGCAGTGCTGCACTTGTGACTTCTTAGGCTCCATCTATATGCTGACAATCCCCAAATTTATATCTTGTGCTTAAAACCTTCCCAGAGCCCCAGGCTTGCCTATTCATCTGTCTACTCAACATCTTCACTTGCATAACTAATAGTCAGGGCTGCCCCTAGCTCAAAGAGCCCCTTGCAAGTTAGGAGAAGGTACCTTTCTTAAATTAAAAAAAAAAAAAATTTTTTAATGTGACACTACCTGTTATTCCATAACCTGCCAAAACATAGGCAGGCTGCCTAGGAGAGAGTGGAATGCACCTGCCCGTCCCAGACCACGTTAGGCGACCCCAGAACTGGCCCTGGGTAAAGGAGGGGGAGAGGAAGAAAAGGAGGGGGGGAGGGCAGGGGCAGAGATGGGGGGAGCACTGGCTCTAGGGTTTAATCAGTAGCATCCAGCTTAAATTCATCTGAATGGCGGTTCCATAAATCAGACTTCTTGTTAAATGTGTGGCCAGAGCACGTGCATCCCTTTCGGGAGCAGCCAAGCTGCTGGAGGACAGATGTGCCTCTAGCCTCAGCCCCTCAGCCTGGCCCGCCTCTGCCCGGGAGGAGCATTCCTGCTGACGGCACTCCTGGCGGGGCTCACACTCATGTCAGTGCTCTCGCCCACCAGTACCTGCGCGCTAAGGCAGCGGCCACCCTCCAAACCCTCCCACTGCCACCACTCCCCTCGTGAGGCAGCTGTGCCAGGTTTAGAGTTAGGTGGGGAGTGGGGAGGGTGAAAAACAGGCTTCTGAGAGAAGCTGGTGAACAAGAGAAGCAACCTCTGGGCATGCCCTGAGATGATAGCAACAGGACCCAGTGAGTGCATCGCACACTTGTGTGCCCGTGAGTGTGTGCCAGCATGCACTCATGAAAGTGAGACAAGCCTATGATGAAAATGAGTTCCCTCTGGATAGGCTGCCCTTGTCCGGTATACAACCTGCTCAACCTCACGAGGCGGCACCTGTATTAGTCAGGATAGGATAAGTTTTGCTGTGATAACAAACACCACCAAAATCTCTGTCTTAGAACAACAAAGATTTATTTTGTTCTGATGATACATGTCTGGGCAGGTGCGCAGGGATTTTCCTCCATGAGTCAATCAGGGTTCTGGACTGATAGAGGTGCTGTCTCTGCACATCCTCCTGCAGGAGTCACCTCAGCAGGAGACCGGCAGAGCTGTAGGTGATTAAATGTCCTGGCCCAGAAGTTCCACACGTCCCTTCCACCCACAACCTCTGGCCAGAGCCATGGCCACATCTGACTCAAGGGGGCAGGATGCACCCTGCTCCCATGTGCCCAGCAGAGGGGAACAGGATGTCAGGAGAGTGGGGATGTCTGCCTCAGCACCTCAAACTTAGCACATCGGAACCAAACTCCCCCCACGGCCTTCCCAGTTGTACTAATGGCAGCCCCTCCCCCTGCAATTGCTCAGGCCCCAGACTTTAGAGATTCCTCTCTTTCTTTACTATCCTACAAACAAGAGGCTTACAAACCCTGCCAACTCTATTTTCAGAATAGATCCAGAAGGAAACCCGCTCTTCCCACCCCTACCCTATCAGCCTGGTCCGAGCCACCATCACCTCCAGCCTCGAGAGTCATAGCGACTGCCCACTTCCACCTTTGCCCCCTACAGTTACTCTCCACCCAGCAGCTGGAAGGGTCCTGCTGGACATAATTCTACTTCTATCCATTTATAGTAAAGAAATAATCAGATTCTTCTGATTATGGGCAAAGATTTACATGTAATAGTGTTCATCAATTATACTTTTTAAAAATAAAATTTTATTGAAGTAGGTCATTCATATATGAACATGCATAAACTATGAATGTGTGGTAAAATTTATGAAATTACAAAACAAACATGTATATCACCCTACAGGGCTCCCATACATCTCCGTTACCACCATCACCTTGCATGGTTGTGAAACATTCATTACAAACTATGAAGGAGCATCCTCAAAATACTACTACTAACTATAGCCCATATCTCACTTTTGGCATATTTCCCCCCAACCCACACAATTATTAACACCCATCAATTGTACTTTCAATAGTAAAAAGTTGGAAACAATTTCTAAAAAGATTTTTAAATAAAGCATGGTATAGCATTTGAAGAAATACTAGGCAACCATTAAAGCTCAAGTTCTGAAAGAATATTTAATGCCATGGGAAAATGCCAAGAATATAATGCTAAGTGAAAAAAAGTTGGATATATTTCTTAAATTGAGCAGTGGCTATATCTAAGCCATGCGTTTTATTCCTCTTCTTTAAACTGTACATGAACTCTTTTTATGTATTAAATAGTTCACAAAAAATGCAGGGAAAAAAGCAACATACAAAACTATCTGATCTTGATTTCGATTCACATATTTTATGCATCACCACTATCCCTTACACATTCATTGAAAAAAGACTGGAAAGAAACAGACCAAAACGTAGACAGTGGTTCCTTCAGGGTGCGGAGATATTGAAAGACTTAAACATTCATGTCTGCTCCTTAGATTTTACAGATTTCTTATGATGATCACAGAAGTTGCATTGCTTGCATAACTAGGGGAAAAAATATTTAAAAGGATTTAGGTCAGAGTTTTCCAAACCCTAGCTTCATGTATGATTGTTGAAACGAGGATTCCGTGTGATCAAATAAGTTTGGCAAATGTAGAACAAAGACAGTAAGCCCAGTTTCGTGGCTGCAGGACTCCCAGAGCCCTCACTGACACACGCGTGATGACCCTCCAGTCGGCAGCGTTTCCCACACTTAGAGGAAGAGGGTGTCCCTTCCTGCACAGTCCCTCACGGTGACTCCCTGGACGCCTATGGATGCCGAGGTATTAAGAGGCCCAGGGGTGCTCGGGTGCACCCCTGCCCTGGCTGCAGCCTCCTAGGGCTGCTCTGCTCTCTCCAGGCTCCCCCAGGCAGGAGCTGGAGCCCGGGCTGGGCTGGTTCTCTTGATCCGTTCTCTGGATCCCCTCTTTCCCTCTGTACTGACCCCAACTCAACCGTCCTCAAGGCCACCCCCACTGGCTGGACTCAGGCCACCTCATTCTCTCGAGCTTCCAGGACACTGGCTGACTCATCAGATGGGGTTAGGGGATTACTGGTGCTTCGCCCCTTGATATCATGATTGTATTGGATGTTTTTCTGCAGGAGAGGGACCATCTGTCCTTCCAGCCGACCTGCAGGGTCCCTGAGGGTGAAGCTGGCTTTGGGGGCCTCTCAGGTCTCACAAGGCGCCCAGCCCAGCCTAGGCACCCTGCAAACACTCTGCAAACGCTTCGTGGGGAACCCGACCCCCACGGCTCCCAGAGGCTGCCTCGTCCCTTCACCGGAGTCAAGACACCCAGCTTCCCAGAACTCTCACTGGGACCTGCCTCCAGATTCCTGCTTCCCTCTGCCTTTCTGAAGACCTCCTGCCCATCCCCTCCTCCGAAAAGTCCTCCAGGATTGCCAGGTGAGGCCAAAGTCACCCTTTCCTCGACATTGCTGGAAAGAGCTGCCTCTCCCCACACACAACTGGGACAAATGTGAAATGGGAAGGCTCAGGTCTGCTCTCTGGAGCATCTGGAATCCAGGTAGCTTCCTGGGATGTGCTGTCTGCTGACTCACCAAGAGTTTCCCTTTCCTGGTTTCGGTTTGCTCATCTCTCCAACAGGAACAGAGGGGTGAAATCCCGTTTCTAATCATCAAAGACCCCATTGTCTGTGCACACACCCAGGGCTGCCGCCTGGAGAGGTGTGAAAATTCTGGCGGTGGGCTTCCTTGGCGCGCACTTCTCTGAACGTGCCCTCCTGCGACCCCACGTGCCTGTGAGACGCCTCACTTTTGTGGGGTGTGATGCCTTGAAGACCTGACCCTGTGCCCCTGAGAGTGTGAATCCGGCGAGTGTGTGTGCCTGGGTGTGCGTGCGTGAGAATAAGGGCGTAGAGGAGGGAGTTCACGGGGTGAAAGCGTAAGCGCAGACCCCTGAAGGGTGTGCCAGTGCGCGTCGTTGAGCACCCCAACTCACGGCTCTAAACGGCTTGAGAGACCCCACCTTCCCTTGTAGCTCCTCAGTGAGCCCTGCAGGCCTCTGGGCGGCCAGACTGGCCCCTGCTCCACGCGGGCGTCGAACTTCACCCCTCCATCCTCCCACCCCCAGCCAGGGAGGAGGGCTGAAGAGACCCCGCGCCACACACGCGGGTCCCCGGGCTCTCCCGAGCCGGCCACATCCTCCAGGCGGCTGGAGCTGAGCAGGGGCCGCCCCCAGTGCCGCAGGGCCCCGAGGGCCCCAGACTCGGAGTGGGAACCCCACCCCGGGGCCCCCCCTGTCCCCCATAACCAGGCTGAGCAGCCGGGGAACACCTCGCGCCCAGCCCGGAGGAACCCAGCTTTGACTCACAGCCACAAGCAAATGGAGTGAGGATCCCCTGGCGCCCCGGCTCCCTACCCCCACCCTCGGGGCTGCTCTTCCCGCAAAATCAATCATCCTGCCACTGTGTTTGCGGGAAGTGGGGGGGCGGGCAGGAGGGCTCGAGGGGCGCCCGTTCCCTTGTGGGGTGCCCACCCTGTGGGGGTGGTGGCCAGGACTCACGGGTACTGGCAGGGCGCCTGAGGGACCCCCACCCCGAGGCCAGGGCCCTCCTCCCTGCCGGCCAAGCCAGGCCTTAAGCTGAAGGGGTGGGGTCGGGGGGATCACCTAGAGGCACTGTGGAGCGCAGCAGACCTGGCGCTGGACGCAGAGCAGTCCTCGGGGGAGAGGTTGCGGAAGGTAAGGAGGAGGGTGTCTCCTGAGCAGGAGCCTGGACCAGCGTTCATTCGTCCGTGTCCAGAGACCCTTCCCCACACCTCGTGCTCCACACCAGGCCGGGTGGGGGCCTGTCCGAGCCAGGAGGTGACCCAGGAGTCTTCTCAGCATCCAGGGTCCTCTGCCACCTGGCCTGCCCCCTTTAGAGGGCCATCCTTTGTCCAGGAGAGGCTGAGCTCTTCCATCCTCTTTTTTGACATGGAAGTGTCCCCAAGGTTGGGAAACAGATGAGGAGCCACCATTACTTCTAGTAAAGACAGTAATAACGCCTGGCTTCAGCACGGAGCTGCAGCCTATAAAAAGTGCTTACGCAGACAGGAGTTTATTTGATCCTGAAGTCAGCCCAGTGAACTGGGCAGGGCAGAGACTGCTATTTTCACCCCCATTGTACAGATGAGGGAATTGAGGGTCAGAGAAGCCCACCTGCTCGCACGAGTGAGTCGATGACAACAGGTGAGGGCAGAGAGCCTGTGCCTGTGCCGGGAGGAGCAGCCTGAGTGTGCTGGGAATGGGGGGAGGGGTGGGGGTAAAGCGAGGGGGCAAAGGATGGGACATCTCATGGGAGGAGTGTTTTTGTGGGAAGAGCACTCGACTGGGAGGCCTGGGGCCTGAGTTACAGCCGTGGCCCGGACACTGGCTTGCTGAGCCAGCTGTCTCCTCCCTGGGCCTCCACTTCCCCCTCTGTAAAATGGGGTTAGCAATCCCTGCCCTGTCCTGTGGGGATGTTACAGGGATCAAACCAATGTTGCTGGATGGGAAAGAGCTTTGGAAATGGCAGGAAACTGCCAGCTGGCAGGAGTCATCGGCCCACGTCTGCCTTGGAGCATCTCCGTGTCCAGTGGGGGAGGCAACCCAGGCTGGGCCCTGGCTTCTAGAATCTGGAACTTTGCCCAGCTCAAAGTTCCAGGCTGGACCAATGTGGGACCAGGGCAGAGCAGTCCAGGAACCACAGGAGCTCCTCCCCAGTACCTGTGTGTGTGGGAGAGTTGGCAGGCCTGCTTGCCAGCGTGAATATTAGCTGGTACGAGCAAATCTGATGCTGCTGATAAAGGCTGGGCCGCCTCTGGGCCCTGAGCCCCACCCTGCTTCCCCCCTCCCCCCACCCACCCCCACTGATAACATCAAGGCTGAGCTGTCCGGCTCCCCATTCTCGGGTGATGAAATCCCGGCTCAGTCGGGCTGGCTAATGCTGCAGTTACCAAATCGCTCTAATTGAGGTTAATTTGGGCGCCCGATTGGGTCAGCCCTTGCAGGCACCCATTAATTAGTGGGGGTGGCTGGAAGACCTAAGAGCTGGGCCCTGCACCCTGCATGGGCTGGGGCCAGTGGATAAGGGCCCCTGGGAGAGGCCCAGGAGGGTGTGGCCAGCGGGAGGGTGCAAGTTGGACAGAGCCTCCCCCACCCCACACCATTCCCTCAACCCATCCCATCCTGGGCTCTTCTTTCCCAGGAGGGGAGCAGGCTTAGGGCCTTTGGCTCGTCCCAAAGGCAGCTCTGGTTCTCCAAGGGTTTAAGGGCTCCTTACAAGGGTGAAGAGAGGTGGGGGGGGTCGGTGTCAGAGGCTTCTTGGACTTCAAACAGCTCTTGCAAAACTTCTAGGTGAGTTAAGTGCAAATGAATTTGAAACAGACAATGAAGTTCCCTTTGGAGACACCTGGGCAGACAAAAATGAAGGGAAAACGCCCCAGGGAGAGCTCGTTTGGAGATTTTTTTTTTTTTTCCTGAACCCAAAA
>JAQZBX010019172.1:0-34016 GCA_029593785.1 Cabassous unicinctus
GCTCCGAAAGCTCCGAAAACCAGGAGCCGAGGTGGCGCAGATGGCAGAACACCTCTCTCCTACATCGGAGGTCTCCAGGATTGAATCCTGGTGAAGACTGGAGGAGGAGGATGAGAAGAGATGAAACAGAGAATTGCCCAGTGAATGGACACAAAATAGCAAAAAAAATGGGGAAGGAGGGGTTTAAAATGGATCAAGTAAATAAATAAATCTTTAAAAAAATAAATAAATAAATAAACCACTAAGCTTGTAATAATTTGTTACCGCAGCAATAGTAAAACCAATACAAACCTAAATGCCCATCAGTAGGGGCTGACTGGCTTTAAAAATGCAGTGTAATACCGTGCAGCCTTAAAAAGAATGAGGTAGCTCTAAATGTACTGATAGGGAATTAGTTCCAAGATACATTATTAGTTCGGAGCAAGGGGGAAGCAAATATTAAAAGAGTTTTTATAGCATGTTACCTGTATAAAAAGGAGGCACAAACATCCACACAGATGCTTATATGTGCATAGAATATCTCTCAAAGGATTAACTAGAACCTGATATTATTCATTGTCACCAGAGGAGAAAAACTGGGAGACAAGGGGTCTAGGTGAGAAGGACACCAGTTTTTCACCATATTCTCTTTTATGCTGTTTTTGTTTTAACCATGCACAAGTATTACTTTAAGAAGAAAAAATAAAAATTGTTTTAAAAGGGAGTGAGTTCTGCTCAGTCGTGAGTTTTTAGTGTTTTCTCCTTTCAATAAAAGTATTGTTTGAACCCCTCTCTTGTGTCCTGCAGTATCACACACCTTTTCTTGTAAAATCTTCCTAACAACCCTGAGAGTTTGGTGTTGTTATTGTCCACACCCACAGTTGACGGGCTGAGGCTCAGAGAGATTTAGTGACCAAATTTCATGGATAACACGTTTTTTTGCAGTCAAATTATAAAGCCTGGTCCCTTGCTCCAGGGCTTTCTCCTGGATCTCACCACAACACAATGCTGCTGTGAAAAGGGCCAGCCTAACATGAGGATGCTACTCCAGGGAGGACTGCAACCGGCACCTAGGTGCTCTCCAGGGCTTCTCTGGTCCTTTCCGAGTTGAGGAGAACGTCAGCCTCCAAGAGGCCATAGCCCTGCCATTGCCTTCTGGGTTCAGCCCACCTTCTCCTGTTACATCTCCCAACAAAGTTCTTCTTGGATAACGGCCGGGCCTTCTGGGGAGGGGCTGGCTGCCAGAGGTCACCCCGGCTCTAATTGTTCTCCCTGGTGGGCTCCCGTTGCAGTGGGCCCAGTGCAGCCACCTGCTTTCCTCATGCAGAGATGAAACCCTAGAGATGACAGGTCTCCGCATAGCATTACATTTCGATCAAATAAGGCTGCCCTGAGATTTATCATTCCTGTGAGCTTTGGGCCAGAGATGAAGGGGGTTTGTCCTCTTGGGGCTTTCCCCTGTCTGTGGGTGACTTAACAACTCTGTGCAAACAAATCCTCCTTCCTGGGCCTCACTTTGTGGTAGAGATTATATTCCTGCTTTGGGGAGACAGATGTTGCTGGGTCATTTACCTTTGGGGAGCTCTGTTTAAATATAATCAAGCTGCTTTTCATATTGAGAATCTCAAAGCATTTTTAAACATAATTAATGAATTTCAATCTACAGAAAATGCAAGACTTATTGTCTTCATTTTATAAATAGATCAAAGGTCACACAATCAATGGCAGATGTAGGAAACAGATGTTAAGAATTCTGCTTTTGTCCGCGGCTGCAGCCACTAAATCCCACCTCTGTTATCACTGACAGACCTCCTTTCTGTTCCCTGACTTCTGGCCAGGAACATGGAATTGGCCTTTATATGTTTCCACTTAAAGTTCTGAATTCTATGTATGGTTCGTATGCCTTTGATATGTCTGGAATTTATAAAAGAAAAGGAGAAGAAAGATATTTGATGCTTTTCAGAGATCGCAATGGAACTGTGCCTTATATTGTGGGTCAAATGCCAATAAAGGGAAGAAAAAAAAAGCCCTCTCACCAGATCTTCAGAAAGTTCACTTTTATTCTCTCTCTGAAAGAATTTTGGCTGTTAAAATTAAGCAGACTGTATC
This sequence comes from Cabassous unicinctus, assembly GCA_029593785.1. Taxonomy (NCBI): domain Eukaryota; kingdom Metazoa; phylum Chordata; class Mammalia; order Cingulata; family Chlamyphoridae; genus Cabassous; species Cabassous unicinctus. The sequence goes on from JAQZBX010019172.1 coordinate 2,089, forward strand.
TTTCATCATAAAAATGATTGTTGTTGGAATAATGAAAGTAGCCATACATTTGTGCCTACCAGGTGCTAAGTACTCCCCTACTTACCATGCATACATTAATAGCATATGATTCTCACAAACATGCTGGGAGGCTTTATTATTCATACATTTTATAGATAATAACACAGGGCCAGAGATAGAAGATGGATTGAGGAGAAAGGAAAGAAATGAAAGGGAAAGCTCAAAGCAAGGAAGGAAATTAATTAAGCAAAACTTATTGAATGTCTCCTCTGTGCCAGAGGTATTGTATTGTGACAGCAGTTGGAGACACAAAGATGAATAAAATACCTACAACTGCTCTAAAAATGAATTTTAACCACCACCATCCCCCCAAAAAAAGATGAATAAACTATCTCCAGATGCCTGCTCTCAAGAAGTTTATAACCTAGTGGAACACCAAGGGTGAGAGCTGGAGAGACAAACATATAAAAAGACAAATAATTTCAATATAATTCAGTCCAGAAGTATTTACTGAGTTCCTGTTATGTGTTAGACACTACCAGGTGCAGGAAATGGTCGCTCTTCTCAATGACCTTATAGTCTACTAAGAAAGTCAGATAGTAATCAAATAACACACAGATTTAAAATTGCATGTGAGTGGAGTCAAAGATGCCTTAAAGTGAAAAAGATGGACCATGAACTGATGAAGGATTAGTATCCAGAATATATAAAGAATGCCTACAGAAAATAAAAATAATCCAGTAAACCAAAGTACAGTTTAAAAAAGAGAAAAGGGAGAGTGGATGTAACTCAATGACTGAGCACCTGCCTCCCACGTACAAGGTCTCAGGTTCAATCCCCAGTACCTCCTAAAAAAAAAAGAGAGAGAGTAAAGGCAAATGACCAATAAACAAACACAAGTATACTGAATCTCACTTGTAAACAGGGAGTTGCAAATTAAAACACTGAAATACCATTTCACATCCATCAAATTGGCAAAAATTTTAGTCTGACATTACCAAGTGTTGTCAGAATACCAAACATGGGAACTTCTATATATTTCTATAAATGTGTAAACTGGTACAACCACTTTGGAAAACCATTCAGCCATGTCTAGTAAAGCTGCCAATTTACATGTCCTGTGCCCAACAATTCCGCTCACAAGTGTCTACCTAGAAGACTCACTTTTACGCAAGGAGATGGGTACAAAAATTATTAATTGTAGTATTGTTTTGAAAGAAAAAAAATGTGGGGAAAAAAGCTAAATTTTTTCCAGAGGGAGATAGGTAAATAATTTGCAGTGAACTCATACAACAGGACCAAAATAGTGAGAATATATGATCTGGAGGTACATGTATCGGTATGGATATATTTCAAAAACTTAATGTTAAGTGAAAAAAGAAAACTGCACAAAATCTATACAGTATAATGCCACTGCTTCAAAGTTTAAAAGCATGACAATTTTATAAAGTGTTTATAGGCACAAACATATGTACTAAAAATATGAAAGTGTGCATGGGAATGATAAACCCCCAAATGCAGGAGACTGGTAACCTTACCAGGACAGGAATGGGTTTAGAGGGACACAATCTAGATCTGTAAAGTTTTATGTACTTATATAAAAGATCTGAAGAAAATATGGCAAATGTTAAGCTTTAATACCAGGGAAGGGAAGGGGAAGGGGCAAGCACCAAATAAAGAGGTGGTAGTTAAATTATTCTCTATAGTTTTAGCATGCTTTAAGTTTTGTTTTGTTTTGTTAAACCTTGCATTTTGACCTATCAAAGGAGGATTTGACTAAGTGGGGGGTGGTGTCAGGGGGGTCTGAGAAGACTTCTCCCAGGAAATGATGCTTAATTTAGCTAAGAGTTGAAGTCTGAGTAGGTGAGGAAAGGAAGGAGGAAAGGTTTTCCAGGCAGAGAGAAGAGCCTGTGCAAAGACCCTGGGGTGGGAGGGTGAACATAGAGACTAGCAAATAAGACCACGGGTGTGGCTGAAGCAGAGGAAGGAAGAGGCTGGAGCTGGAAGAAAGACAAACCATGCAGGGCCTCATAGGCCTTCTTGGGGTGTCAGGTCTTTCCCCCAGATATGACAAAAGCAGGAAGGACAGAGAGCTTTGGAGACCTAGAGACACTTTACCTGGCCAGATTGGAGAACCAGGAAGGCAGCCTTGAAGAGGTGACACATCTTGAGCTTTCCAGAATGAGTAAGAGGAAGCCAGTTGGGGGCTTCGGTGAGAGGTAAATTCCCCGGACAGGGCCCAGCAGCAAAGGCACCGCAGGCCTTACACAGTGTGGCCCCGGTGGGGTCCAATGCCCAGGACCAGTTCATAATGTGTGGGATTAAAAATGGCAGAAGATGGGGAGAACCTGGAGTCCTAGGCTGCGCTGCCTGAAGCCGAGAGAGAGGCCGGGCCAGGGGTGGGTTGTAGGAAGCTCCCCGTCTGCCTGTGGAGGATGGATATGAAGGAGGCAGGAGGGCAGACAAAGAGGGCTTTGAGGGGACTCTGTCAACAGCCAAATAACAGAGGTAAGACAGAGTTTGAGGCGAGTGCAGTGCAAGCCGAATGGAAGCGTCCGGCGGACGGGTGCGCCAGGGGCTACGGTCAGGGCCGGGAGTGGGCGGCGGTGTTATTAGCCACTGAGAGTCGAGCTGGTCCGGAGGAAGGGTGAAGGGAGAAGAAACTGGGCCGGGTGGCTGCCAGGCCAGGAGACATGAGGTCGGGACCGGTCGTGGGGAAGAGGAAGACAGGGACGAGGGCCACGCAGACGCTGAGCGGCTGCCGGGAGGTCAGCCCCGCGCCGCGCTGACTGGACCCGCCCGGCCCGGGAGCAGGCGAGGGCATCTCAGGCTTCCCCGGGTGCGCCCGCCGCAGCCAGGCCCGGGACAGCCCATCTCCCGCCGCTCCTCGGCCGCAGCCCACGACGAGAGCAGGGCACCGGCGCGGCCGGGGCGCTGGGGCCGGGACGCCTCCTGCAGGCTGCGGGGCCACCCCTGTGCCCCGAGCCTCCCCGCGTGCCCCGGCCGCGCCGCCCCGCGCCGCCCCCTCCCCAGCAAACGGCGGCCCGGCAACGTCACTGCGGCTCTGACGCGCGCTAATGGAGGCGCGGGCGCAGGCGGCGTGGCGCGGGCTTCCTCTCGGGAGGTCCCGGTCCTTGCCGCCCGCGGCCGCGTCCTTGGCCCTCCGCCAGGGGAACCTCGATTTTCCAAACTCGGAAGGTCGGCTGTCCTTCGGCTACGGATAAGGACGCGAGCGAATGGTGAAAGATTTTAGCAGTGCCCGGAAAGAGATAGCCGGACCCGAGAAAGAGACTAAGAATAGCCGCCAGCTCGAGCTCTGCTCGTGTGCTCAGCGCTTTTAAGAAACAATAATAACGACAACAACCATAATAGCCACCATTTATTGAGCGCTTACTCTGTGCCAGGCACTGTTAAGCGCTTTGCACGCAACAACCCTCGGAGGTAAGTACTATTATCATCATCCCTATTTTGCAGGAAACCGGGGCACAGAGAGGTTAAGTACCTTGCCCCTGGTCACACAGCTAGCTGATGTCGGTTCCAGAATTCCAACCCCACGCTGTCTGATCCTATGTAATCCTCATGACATTCCACTAAAGTCGGGATTATTCTCTCCATCTTAAAGATGAGGAAACTAAGGCACATGGAAATTAAGTACCTTGCCCAAGGTCACCTAGCTGGAAAAATGGATGAGGTAGAAAGCGAACCCAGGGCTCCTCTCTGTCCGCAGAACCCGCAGTCTTGGCCACAGGCGATGCCACCTCCAAACCACCTCCGACGGCCCAGCAGACTTTGGCCCCGGGTCCCAAGAGGCGCGGCCCCTGCGTGGTTTGGGTGGGTTCCTGCAGCCTCCGATCCCCAGGTGAATCGGGTATTTCCGGAGCATCGTCCCTGCTCAGCCCGCAGGCATCGGGTAGGGACGCGTCTCCCGGAGTCCGGTCGGGGACCGGACCGCGCGGTGCTCAGAAGGGATGGGGCGGGGGCGGAAGCAGCCGGAGGGATCCCGGGTCCCACCTGCAGAGCGGCGGGGCCGGGCGCTGGGCTGGCCGCCTGCCCCACGCAGCCGGCAGAGGGCGCTGCCGCATGCGCCTCAGGTTCCACGGTCACCAGAGTCCGAGGCAGGCGGCCTCGGCCTGCAGACGCCTTGGCACAGAACCCCGAAGCGCGAGCCTTTCCTTCCTGGAGGCTGGCACCCCTCGGGCCCCTCACCTCGACCCAGGACCTGCTTTTCCTGACCAGTCTCCCCCATCTTCTGTGCCACCCCATCGATCAGACTTCTGGGGAGCCCCTTGTTGATTTAAATAGGGATAAATCATCCACGTAGACTAGATAACTAATTTTATTATTTTTTTCTCCAAAAAATATGAAGGGTATCATTAAAGAGGGAGGAAATAGTTAAAAGGGATCTATTTTCATAATAGCTACCTGTATTCGTGGTTGTTTTGTGCCAGGCATTTTGCTCAGCCCTGTGTGTGTCGACTCCATAATTCTCACCAGAGCCCTGAGAGGGATGGCTCATTATTCCCATGTGAGAGAGGTCACAAGGCAGGTTAGCGGCAAGGTTAGAATTCCACGCAGGATTGCCTGATTTTAAAGCCATGCTTCTCTCAACTCCTGCTTACACTCTTCTAAATCAGTTCTGGAAGAGGACACGTGCATTCGGCCTCCAGCATGCACACACTGATGTAACTGAAAAGAAGAGGTAAGATATGAGTCACCCAAAAACAAGCCGTCTACTCTGAGAGTGCTTAGAAACACCACGTGAATTGGGGACCCACATATCTTCTGGGACACAAATGTCTAAAAAGGCAAAGCAAACCCAAAGATACATGAGCGAGGCTTTTAGCTGCAGCTTGGAAGAGCATCCAGAGAGGCCCACACACTGTGTCTGGGCTCTGAGGAAATAAAGGTGGTTCTAGGAAAATCTGAAAAGTATGGAAGAAAAAAATCCCTTCCGTGGTTTTTATTTTAACCAAGCCCCCTTTTGCTATTTGTGTTTTATTTTAAAATTAATGTGGCTCTCCCCACCCTTTAAATTGGCACATAAATACCAAAAACAGAAGGAAGGCCAGCTCCAAACTTAAAACGTGGTGGTTTCTCAGGAAGGAGGTACATGACTTGAAGTGGAAATGAGGATTAAATGAGGTGCCTTAAACATTTCAGAGACAGACTTTCCAAAAGGAATTTATATCATAAGCCCTTAGAACAGGAGCTTTGTCTGGGTCTGGGTTCAGTATAGTGTCTAGAATCTATGAGAGCCCAATAAATGTGGAAAACGAATCATACTTTAGTGTACGTCTGCATCGTCTAACCATCTGGGCCACCTCTTTACTTAAGGGTTTAAAGTGTGGCTTCTGGGGGATTTTCCTGTCCTCTGGATCTCAGTCTCCTTACTTTTCCAGGAGTCTGTTCTGGAAATTCAGTCAAAGTGAGGCAATCATTGATGATGTCACTAGGCTTGGTTAAATAGAATGACTGCTTGGCTCTGGAATCCCCAACCAGAGGTTTTTCCAAACAGGGAAACAAGTCAGAGGGGCCCTCCTGTGACTTTTCACTTAATAGGTCTGACTTTATTGTCCTATGTCTTTAAACCGGAAGGACTCCCCTCTTAGCCCAATACAGGAGAGCCCTGGGCATCTCAGACTGCCTGCTGCAAAATTCTGGGACTTCTTTGCCTTTTCCTCTCTCTGCTCCTTCCCTCATTCTTTCCATTTTCCTTCTGTCCAGTTTATTCAACAAACATGGGCAGGTGCTGGGGCTACATACAGCAGAGACCCTAACAGGTAAGTCCCCATCCTTTTGAGCATGCCTTCTCCCATTTCTACCTGGCTCCTGACCTTTTGGCTCCAACTTTCATGCCTGGCCAAAGCTCCAGAATAGTAAATGACTTTCTTCTCCAGGTGGGCACTATGGCTTGGACACAGCTGGCATTCTGGCAGCTTCTGGCAGCTCCCAAGACCACGCCCACTGACCCCAGGACCCCATCTTGTTGACACCTATTTGATTGGCCCTCCAGGAGAAGGTTTGGGCTGTGATACACCCTCAGAAGCAGACCCTGGAATGCTCCAGCTCCAGCACTTGCTGACACTCCTCCCATCTTTTCCTAGTTGTCATTCCTTCATCTCATAAGAGCACTGTTGATAATGACTGAAATAGCTGCGGCCGTATTTAGGAAGCATCTATTACAATGAAAATCCCATATGACTTAATACTCCACTGTTGAAAGAGAAATGCTGGCCTAAACAAACAGCAGTGACTGTCTGGCAGGGACGCATTGGATAATGCTTATGAGTCTTTTTGGGTCATTTTTTAAAATTGAATCTTGGGAATGAGTGATTCATAACTGAGGGAAGGAAGAACGCTAGACCTATTTTAGCCTCCAGATATTCAAATGGAATAGGTTTTCACCGTCAACACCCTAAAAAAAGAAGGCTCAAGGTAAATTGCCAGTTTTTGTCTTTTTGAAAAATCCACTAATACCGAGTGATCTTGGTCTTGACCCGTTCAAAAAAAAAAAGAAGAAGGAAAAGAAAAGAGAGAATTGAAAAGTAGAATTCAGATTATGTTCCTGAAAACCCCTTTAAAAGTAGATTCCAAATCCATACTTAGTGTACTTGAATATCCTCCACCACCACCCCAAGACTGTCCCATCCCTTGTAGCTACAGCATTATTTCTCCCCCTTTGAGGAAGGGAGTGGCCCAGAGACCGGAGGAGAGTGAAAAGCTTTAAGTTGACCTGAGTTGCAGAGCCATTTGAATCTAGGGAACTGTTATGTGTGCACTGTGTCTGCATGAGTTTGTGGTTGTGTATTCCTGGCTAATGCCCAAATTCTCCATAGCATGGGGGACTGAGCTATGCCCCCAAAGAAGGCCTACCTGTGAAGGACGTGTGTGCACCCACCAAGAAGTTCTGGATGGCCAGAGGTGCCCCTAGCTCAGTCTCTTCTGGTCCAGTTGATGGAGGGTGGAGATTTGGAAACCACTTAACGCTCCTGCTGGGACCTTTCCAAGCCCTTTTGGGAACCGGCAACAGCGCTTGTCTGGGGAAATCAGTTTTGCACTTTCACTGAGTGAGAAATTCCTCAGAGGCATTCTTGTACTTGGGAAGAGAAATCAAACCCAGCTCATTCTTTCAGGGCCCTTGCCAATAACGAAGCAGACCGACTCCAGAGGTTCAGCTAGTTCCCCCCGGGCGGGGGGTGGGGGCAGGAGCAGTGCAGCGAGTTTCACCTGTGCCCAAGGCCCTCCCCCACCCCGCCCAGCGCAAGCTTGAGATTTCAGGGCATGGTGTTACCGGCGTGTAAACACCGGGAGTGACGGCCGACGCTCCCAAGCGACCACAGAGGATCTCAAACCCTTCCTATCTTCCTAGAAACCCTGGCGGCCCGGCCGGCTGCTTGCTGTCTGATGCAACAGTTTGCAACGCTGTTCTGGGAGGAGAGCCCGGCTGCGGGGCTCTGGGCGCGCAGCGAGGCGCATGCGCGGGTGCGGCCCTGCCCAGCTGTGCGGGGAGAAGCCTTCCCCCAGATGTGCTCGGGGCGGGGCAGGGGCGGGCCGCCGGCCAGCTGCGAGACCTTTGACAGCGCGCGCCGCGCGAGCTGAGCGGAATTAAACTTCTCGCGAAGCATTGGCTGGCTGATTGACCCAGTGATCCAAAAAAATCCGAGAGGCCGGAATCGCCCTAAACGCGCCGGGAGAGCGGGGTTGGGGAATTGGCTTTCGGTTTCCAGAGCTGGGCCTCTGGATTCAGCCTCCCTTCCTGGAGCCCCCCGATCTACAGTGCTGTCGGGGTTCCAAAGCTCCCGATGGGCGGCAGGTCCCGCTTGCATGTATGTATCCTCATACTCACCTTCTCAACAAGGGGAGAATTGTGTTTACCGGGTGGGGGGGGGGGCGGGGAGACACGGTTTTGAAAGTTGCTTGGTCAGTGTCTTCCCCGCCTTGTTTCTCCAACCATGCGCATAGAAGGTTTTATTGGCAGGAGGGAATAGGGCATCACAGACTATTTCCCAAAATGTTCTGAAAGTTCAAGTATTACCTTCATGATTTTTTTCCATATCCACATTCCATCTATATTATATATTTTAATTCACTTTATATATATATTTTATTGAAGTATATCATTCATACATGAACATACATAAACAATAAGTGTATAGTAAAAGTCGTGAACTTCCAAAATAAACATGCATAACGTCACCCCTCCACCAACACCTTGCATTGTTGTGAAACATTTGTTGCAAACTATGCAACAGCATCATCAAAATATTACTAAGTATAGTTCATATCTTACGTTTGGTGTATTTTCCCCCAACCCACCCTATTTTTTTAAACAAATCAATTTTATTGATACATATTAATAAAGCATACAATTTATCCAAAGTGTACAAGCAATAGTATTTGGTATAATCACATAGTTGTGCATTCATGAAAGTGTTATGATGTATTTAAGGTACTGAAAAAGAAAAACTGCAAGCCAAGAATTCTGTATCCAGCAAAGCTGTCCTTCAAAAATGAGGGTGAGTTCAAAGTCTTCACAGACAAACAAAAACTGATAGAATGTTACCAAAAGACCAGATTTAATTCACTTTTTATTAACTTTTCTTTTTCTCTAAAAATCTAAATCTAAACTGATTCCCATTTTCTACATAGCAATAATACTGGCAAAACGACACCTTTGATGTCCTGGTCATATAATATGCTTGAGAACAAATTCATAACTATTCAAATAAAAATGTATACATGTTAACTAGAATTCTCTTGCCTACTCCACTTTGAGGAAAACCTCTAGAGGTAATAGTAATAGCTAACATATATTGAGAGGTTGCAATGTCTCAGATACTGTTCAGATCACTTTATGTATTCTCAATCATTTAATCCTTCCAGCACCTTAGGAGATGGGCAGTGTTTTCATTTTACAGAGGAGGAAAGTGAGGCACAGAAAGGTTAAGCAATTTACAAAAGATCACAGAGCCAAGATGCAAACTCTACCAGCCTGACTCTAGAGACTTCACTGCTGACCTATATTAAGAGGACCCAAGAATTTGTCCAAATCCTACCCTTCTTTCAAGGCCAAGCTCAAACATCAGGGCCTGGATGGTCTACCCGGGAGCTGGGCAGCATGGACAAGTGGCGTGAGGGGAGTTAGAAACCGGTCGGCTCAGGTTCAAATACCAGTTCTGCCATTACTAATGGTGTTCTTGAGCCTTTTCGTTTCCTCATCTGTAGAATGGGCATAATAGTTTCTTCACATACCCTTCATTGGGTTAACTCAGCCCTTATCTCCCCATTTCAAAGTCTTCCTCAGATCTTCCTTCCCTTCCAAGGCTGGGGGGTTCAGGGCCCCGCCAATGTGCTCTGCTGGCATTTGGTATTTACCTGCGTGGCGGCACTTAAGACCACAGTATTGTAATTACCTGTTTCCTGTCTCCCCCTTTTAGACCAGATGCTCCTTGAGTGTGGTGCCTGACACGGAATGGGCAGCCGTTAAAATCACGTTGAAAAAAGGAGCCAAGTGGGACCTGAATCAAAGAAGGCTTCCACTTCCAGAGGGATGGAGACATCGCACGGAAGGCAGGAGGACCTGCCTGTTCTCACAGGGCTGGTTCAGTTGGTGACACATGACAGGCAGAATTGCCGACAAAGGTAAGGACCTGTGCTCCCGAGTTTCTCCCGGATAGCAGACTAGCTTCTCTCTGCCTTCAAGCCCTGTTTCCAGCGGCAGCTCTCCTGAAGTAACGTTTATGCAGTGCTTACTAAGTGTGAGGACCTACATTCTGCACACTTCATCTCACGTCATTCTCACCATAACCGTGGGAGGCAGGTTCTATCACGATCTCTATTTTAACGGGTGAAGAAATGGAGGCTCAGAGAGGTTAAGGTTAGTACAGCCCAGCTTTAAAATCAAGTCTGACTGAGCCCAGGCTGAGTTTTTAACTGATGGACAGAACTCTTTCCTGCCTGCTTTTCCAAATCTCACCTCTCATAAGCTCTTTATGTCTGCCTCCTTTGGAATCCAAAAGATGCTTCCAAGTGTTTCCCTCCTCACTCCCTGCATCCCTCCTCCCCACCCTACCTAGGAGGAACAAAAGTTACCATTTTTAGTGTTTCATTCTCTTCTCTGAACTAAAGTAACCCATAAAGCACTGATTTTCTTGAGAATCCCAATTTCAAACATCCTATCTATTCTCCTCCATTAACCATGGAAATGCTTGGAAATTCCACATGTCAACTTCAAAACTACATTTCCCAGGCAGCCTTTCCTACCTGGAAGCAGCACAAAAACCCTGTGTCAGACCATGTGGCTCTTATTTTTTGGGCTTGGAAAATCTGGCCACTAGTTTGGATGAAGACTGGCATGCCATAGACTAATCCTCGTGGCCCCAGGCAAACATGAATTTCCCAGGCCTCAATGATTGGGGGGTGGGGGTGGTTTATTACAGTAAGCAAAACCTTCAATTAGAGGCATAAATGAAGACTTGGCATAAGACTTCTAAAAGATCGCTGACCCCTGCCCAGTAAATATGTTTTCTTTCTGCAACAACGCTACAACCACCACCCCTTCCCTCTCTTCACTTCCTTTTCCTTCTCCTTTTTCCAGATTCTTCTCTTAATTGCACCAATGTGCCACTCCCTTGTCGCCACCCCCACCCCCACCCCCAATGCCTACACCCACTCTTTAACCATTCAGTATAAAACCCAGCCCACCAGACTGAGGTTTCTTCGACCCAAATGTTATTTTCAGAAGGAGCCATTGAGGTTGGGGAGTAATTGCAGCATTGGGTCTTTGTAAGCCAAGCTGAAAATAATCAGCAAGGCAGATGGGTGGGAAGAGAGTGTGGTGACTGCTTCCACCAAAGAGTGAAAGAAACCCAACAGAGTGAGTCAGAGAGAGGCAAGTGCCAGGCTGGGCCTGTCGGCCTTATGGTTGGGAGTTCAGTTAAGGGGAAACTGCCCAAGGTGTTGGGGCTTTTGACCGAGGCCCAACCCAAGGTGGTTCCTTGCAGTGCATTACAAGTCCATATTTCTTATGACACCCACTGAGCTGCTTTTGCTCTTACTCAACTGAGCCATAGCAGCCAGTTGGCCAAATTGGAACTTAGCCATGCCAGTTGGCTTGCCCATCTCTAGAGCAGGATTTCTCAATCTTGGCATACCAACATTTTGGTCTGGATAATTCTTCATTGTGGAGGACTCTTCTGTGCATTGTAGGGTATTTAGCAACATCGCTGGCCTCTATACTGTAGATGCCAGTAGCAGCCTCCCCTTGTAGTCATGACAATCATAAATGTCTGCAGACAAGCCAAATGTCCCTTACAGGCAAAATCACCCCTGCTTGAGAACTACTGGTCTAAAGTGACCCAGGTCACATCAGCTGTCCCCATGGTGGCCTCATTGCCTTGCATCACATCTGAGTGGGCCTCAATCAAAACTACTGGCCAACTCCTATTTCTAGGGGCAGCTGTTGGTTGCCTAGAACCCAGCACCAGTGCCTACTATATGTCAGGCACTATACTAGGTGTTGACAATGAAGCCGTGAATGAGGCAAATATGGTTCCTGGCCTCATGGAAATAACAGGCTTATTAGGGGAAGAGAGATATTAAACAATCACAAGTCAGAGTTGTGTGAAGAAAAGAGGTGGGGTGCTACAAGAGTATATAAGAGAGTTTATCACCTAAGTTAGGAGGTCAAGAAAGGCTCTTGGATGAAATGAGGAATTAGCCAGTTGGAGATTTGAGGGTAGGGGAGTGTTGGATAGAGTAGGGACAGAATGTTCAGAAGCCTTGAGTTAAAAGAAAATGGTGTACATTCAAGGAGCCAAAAGAAGTCTGTCATGGACCAGGCTTTAGGTCAGGGGGTAGTCGTTCTCTCCTCTCACCCCCAAAACTTACTTTTCCTATATACCATCTTTAGGTTTCTAGCATAGGCATGTAAATATAGGATCATATTTAACCATATTTCAGCCACCCTCCCCGCCCCCATCCTTACTCAACCCTCCTCAGTCACCCAGTTACCAAGTTCTGTAAATTCTACCACCAAAATATCTCTGTAGACCATCTCCTTGTTCCCACTCCCACCACCACAGCCCTGATGCAGGCTCTCCTCATTACTCAGCTGAATTTGTGAAATAGCTTCCTAACTAGTCATCCTCCAGTCTGTGCCTTAGAGAAACACATAGATATGGTCATGTCTCTCCCTGGCCTAAAACCTTGAGCAGCTTCCCGAGGCCAGTCGGAGAGGCCTTCTCCTTCCCCTGGCACTCAGGTGCTCTTCATTAACTGGTACCTTCCAGTCTCCCCCTCTCAAAGCACGAGCCATGACCCATGGGCTTTCACACATCTGGGCTTTGGCTCTTCCCTTTGTCTGAAATGCCCTTCCCCAACCCAAACAAAACCATTTGGAAAATTCCCATATCCTTTCAGACCCGGCCAAAATGAACTTGATCCCTTTTAAGAAGGCTTCTCTGAATGCTACCCTCTGTTTTCACTGGGATTTCTATATTGCTGCTAGTTTAACATTTGTCATGTTGACCCATAGTTATCTGTTTAAATCTGTCCCTTTCCCCAGAGTCTGGGGACCTCAAGGACAGGTAATGTAGTGGCTGAGTACCCACCATCCATTCTCCCTCTTCCAGCTTCCTAAGAGAACCCAAGGCAATACAAGGCATAGTTTATTATTTAGAGAACAAGCTAAGCTGCTATAACAAACAGACCCAGAGTGTACAGAGGCTTGAGCAAGTCCATGTGCCTCGGCTCCAGAGATGGGACTGACTGGTCTAATGGTAATCCCACCTCCCTTTCCAAGAAGTGGTTCAGGAACCTGGGCCTAAACTAATCAATGTGTGACAGAGACTGCTCTGATTCACTAATATCCATTCTCTCCTTCTTTACTAACAGAACTACTGATTTTTGAGAGGGCATATGGCTGCCTCCTAAAGACTACATTTCCCAGCCTCCTTTGCAGCTTGATGAGGTCATGAGTCTAAGCTCTCACTAATGTACTATGAATAGAAATGACTGTGCCATTTCTAAAGCTGAGTCTTCAAAAGGAATGTGTATATGCCTCCCTGATCCTTCCCCTGCTCTTACCTCTGAGATGAAAATGGAAGCAGTCTCCTTGGACCCAGAGATGGAAGCCACGCATTGAGGATGGCTTCTGTTGGCTCAGACTTCTATATTTGGAGTCTCTTGGTTCTAGCAACTTTTCCTCTAGCCTACAAAGTACTCAGTGCCTGGGAGAATGACAGGGAAATGGAGTCAGAGTTCCTGGACTAAGCAACTTGGAGGCCCACTCTACCTCTGGGCCTTCAGTTATGTGAGCCAATAAATGTCCTTTTGTTTAAGCCAGCTTGAGTTGGTTTTCTGTCACTTCTTACCTTACAGTAGTTCACCCTTCTTCGTATCCCCCCTGTGCTGAGCACAGAACACAATACACAGAAGGAGTCAATAAATTGTGGAATGAATGTCCAATCGCTATTTTTCTTCTTGCACCTCACATATAAATTTTACGCATTTCCCTTTCTCTTTGTCCCAGCCTAAGCACTTAAAGTAGTCACATGGACCTCATCTCTAAGATTCCCAGACCCACCCATTAGCTGTTTACAGGGCGCTGAGGGCTCAGCTATAAAATAAGGGGAAGGGACTAGGTAACATGCTCTGAGGCCCCTTCCAGCTGTACTGTCGTGTGGTCCTACCTGAGGCTCCCTCTGAAGGAATTCTGCCCATGGGTGTGAAGACCCTCCTAGCACTAACCCTGTACAGGCTCCTGAGAGGCCCCTCCGGGCTCCTGCTCTAACTCCCTGTGTTTTTCCAGGAGGCCCCTCCTGGCACTAAAGTTCTGGGGTTCTGAATAAAATCTTTTCAAGTGCTAAAGTCCCAAGATTCTATAATACTACGCTAAGCACAAGACATTTTTTGATTGACCACCAGACCCCCTGCCTCAAGCATAGAAGAGAAAACCCTGAGGAGGGTCTGGGCTATCTCAAGGCCGTCCTTTCAGACAAGACCAGCAGTCAGCCCTGCTGAGGAGCAGTGCTCAAACATTCAGTCAGGTCCTGTATCAAGGCCTTCTTCTTCTTCCATCAAGAAACATCCCCTTCTTCCAGCCATGAGATCTCCACTGGACACCTGGATGCCTTTTGATTCCCTGCTCACATGGGCAGCTGGGGGAATGTCGTAGGAAGAAGCCACCTCATTGCTCAGCCAGCTGCAATGTGGGAGAATTAGATCTCAAAGGAAGGGTCCAGTGAATGGACGACTAGACCATGCAGGACTCAGAGGGTCCAGAGGTGCTTCTTGAGTCTACAGTGACTCCATGGTCCCCTTCCCATGCCTTTCTAAATGACTGTTCACAGGACAATTCCTGTGTGCCGAGCCTATGCTGAGCACTCTACCTATAGTAGCTTACTTAATCCTCACTGTAGTCCCATTTTATAGATAAAGAAAATGAGGCTCAAAGAGGTGAAATAACTTACTCAGAACTAGTAAGTGAGAGAGCTGGATTTGACATCAGTTCTGAGAGCCACCCCAGATAGGGTTCTTCATCAGAGTCCTTGGTGGGAGATCTTTGCAATGTGGTGGCATCTTCTTTGGTCTTGTAACATGGGCAGGCATGAGGAAGGGCATGGTGAGGCCTTAGCCCCATAAGGTCAGTGCTGACAGGGAGGAAATGAGGACCAGAGAGAAATGCAGGCACTGGAGTGAAGGACAAGGCAATGACTGCCAGGCTGTCTGGGACAAGTACACAGAGAGCTGGGTGGGCAGCTCGTCAAGGGGTGGGTCAAAAGTAGAGGCACAGCCTCAGGGGTGGACACCGATCCTCTTCAGAATGGGGAGCTTGGAGGACAGAATCAGGAATTCTGACCCCCCAGCCCCCTCCCATCCCCAGCAGGACCCCCACAGCAGGTGATGGTGGCCACAGAAGCAGGAAGCAGCCTTGGAGAGGACTATGCTCTGGTCAATTGCTTTGTTTGTTGTTACATCTTTTCCTTGCCTTTCTCTGTTCTGCTCAGCACCTCATACCACCTCGCCAACTGGCTTCTGATCAGGATCAGCCAAGGGAAGGCACCGGGGGAAGAAGGGGAGCAGGAGAAGGAGGGAAGCCTGGGTCCTTCCACCCAGCCCCAGCTTTGGGTGGCATCTCCAGCCATGGCTGCCTGCCCTTCACAGTCCAGCTCCCACTGGGCAGTCGCAGCTCTTGGGCTCTGGTAACACCGCCTCCTCCCTTTTTTTTCCAGTCTTAGGGCTGGTGGTGGCTTCCTGCTGCTGCTAATCTCTAGTTTGCCTCACCACTTCCTTGGGCCCTTTCAGCACTTCTGACCATTCCCTCTGCTGAACGTGGGCTCTCTTCTCCTGCCTGGACCTTGCCTGATCCTGACTGGAAGGAGATAACCAGGATCCTCACCTCCTACCCACAGCTGTGGGCTGGGGCAGGGTCTCACAGGGTGGTAGCAGGACAGAAATCCCCAAGTGTGAGAATGGGCTGAAGCCCCCATCCTGCAGCCAGGCCCCCTGCATGCCCCTCGGGAGCCAGGTTAGGTGCCTGTGAGCAGAGCTCAGCAGCCCCCCAGAAGGACCCCACTGGTTCCCAGACCCAGAGACCTGGCCACCGGCAGGTCTGAGTCCACAGACCATCTTGCCATCAGGATTCATCCCGACACTCATGTTCTCTGGGCCTCAATAGAATCCCAGCTGGGCCACGTCCTGCCCATGTGACCACAACAAGTCGCTTAACCTCTCTGTACATCAGTGTCCTCATCTGTATTTTGGGGGAAATAATAGAACCTCCTCAGGGTTGTCATGTCAATGAAATGAGCTAATACTTGACTCAGTGCCGGGCACAGAGTCAGTGGTCAGCAAATGAGAGCTGTGGTGGTTGTTACTGTTAGGGATAATAACAACTTGGGCAGTAACTAGAGGAATCAGTGAACTGTCCGTAGAACCTGCGGAAAGCAGGGCCAAAGGAGATAAGGTAGGGCCCCATTTGGGGCTGTCAAACCAGGAAGTGTCAGGACTTGGGGTCTGTGAATTGAGGGGCCATCTGCTGGTCTCCCCATTCCCAAGGACTGGCACCCATTTCCTTGTCATCTCAGACTCGGCTACAATCCTTCCTCCAGGCTGGTCCTCAGACATTCTCTGCCTCTTCTTTGTGCTCAGCTGACGTGGTTCCCCAGGCAGCCAAACACTCAGTGCCTGAGAAGGGGATGGAGGTTTGTAGCTCCCCCTGCACTTCAGGGTGAAGACTGGATCCCGAGACAGCATCGGGGGTAGGAGAGGAAGAGGGGTTACCTAACACAAGCATCGGCTGCCATTACTGCTATATGCCAGGCTCTGTGCAAAGCATGTAAACATTTTTCTGAGCACTATCGTGTTTAATCCAGTAAACATTTTCTGGGCACTATCATATTTACTCCTCCAAACACCATAAGAAGTATCTCATCATCATCATCAATAACATCCCCATTTTATAAAGACATTGAGCCTCAGAGAAGTGAAGGAAACCACCTGAGGTCACACAGCTGGAATTTCAACCAACCCTGTCCCGTGTCAAGCCTAATAGAATACATGTGGCCTTCCCTGGGAAATTTGAGTGACTCTCTCTGCCCACGGCTCCTGCATTGAGAGGGCGTTAGAGGAGGTGGCCGGCCACAGAGAAACTGCTCTCAGATCCAGGCCGCCACCCAGCCTGGGCTTCCAGGCCTGTTCTACCTTTGGGATAGGTACTTGATGTTGGACCTCAGAGACAGGAGGTTGATGCTGCCCAACGCACGCATGCGTGCTCACACGCACCCCACATATATTCAGGCAGATGTGGACACACCCAGCCTGACCCCTGCGTTAGCTCAGCCAGGGAGGGTGAAAGGCTGTGACTTTGGCAGGTCAGGTGGGAAGGGCTGGGTGAGTTCCTCTCTCATCTCCCTCTCCGTTCCCAGGAGATGCTCTGATGCTTTCCTGGAGAACTGACTATGGGCCCCGGGGTCCTTACTCCCCACAAGTTCAAGAAGAGAGATTACTGAGGAACTCTTTTCCAAAATCAGCCAAGACTTTACCAGGCTCTCTGAGGCGCCAAGTCAGATGATGACACCCATGTGGACCCACACCGAGGACAGGCTGCTTCAGAAAATCTCAGCCCCAGATCCCACCACGTTCTGGAAATCAACCTCCGAGTGGCCCCAAGCCTTGCTTTGGGCTCTGAGCAATGCTGAAGGGCTCCCTCAAAAAAGTCTGCTTCCCACAGCTCCATCCTAGTCTAGCTTTACCCTTCTGAGCCTTGATATCCTCATCTGTAAAATGGCAACAATGCCTACCCATCAGTAGACTCCTAGTAACTGTGAGCACTCCCCACCTCTTTCCTTTTTCTCTTCCTCCTTCTGGAGCCCCATAATCTCCCCTGACCACTTTACCACCTAGCTGCAAGGCCCTCATTTTCCAAAATCCTCCCAGGCTGCGGGCCGGTCTGAGCCTCGCAGGAGACAGTGGTTTTCTCCATTCCCTGCCCGTGGCCTGCCGTGGGCCGGCTCCCCCGCGAGCAAAGGCCGCAGAGCTGGGAGGCTCGGGCCCCACCCTCTTCGTAAACACTAGTTGGGCACCAGTTGACCTGAGGAGGGACGCCCCCCTTCCAGCCCTGCCTGCCGCTGTACGTTCTTGGGGAAGTGCCAGGCAAATCTGGCGCCCTCGCACCCAGGCCGCCTCCGTCCTGGAAATAGTCACTTAGAGCCAAACCTTTGACTGAAGGTGGAAGCGAGTTACAAAGCCCTGAGCACATCTCACCCGTCCTCACATGGCACCACCGTGGGCCGTCCCAGACAGGGCAGGGTCATCTCTAATCCAGATGTTTTAAACGATGGTGATAGAAATACATAAAGGGGACATTACCATTACGATTTATTTCATAAAAGTGAAGACTGAAATAAAATGTAACAAAATATTAATAGTTTCCATTCTGGGTGACAGGGTTGTGAGTGTGTATTTTATTAGTCTCTGTGAAATATTTTTCTATGCCATTAAAATTTATCTAAATAACAACATTTTTAAATAAATAAAATTAACATAGGCTTATGGGAAATTTTTTAAAGAGAATTCCTGTAAGTATAAAGAAGAATATAAGAATCACCAGAACCTCTCCTCTGGAGACCAGACCATCAACATAATGGCATAGTTCCTTATGGTCTTTTTTCTAGCATATTTTTATGTTGTTTTTATTCATTTTACCAAAAATAAATGGAATCATATTGTTTAGTAACCTGCTTTCCCCTTAACAATATATTTGGCACGGTTTCCCATGCCCTGGAATGTTGAGATTTACTTTGGTATACTTATTTTCAGTCTTCTTTCTATGTAATTATGAATAAAGTATATAAATATAAATATTTAGGAGGTACCAAGGATTGAACCCGGGACCTCGTACATGGGAAGCAGGCGCTCAAACCACTGAGCTACACCCACTCCCTATAAGGTCTATTTTTAATCAAAATTAGAGTCATACCATTTATACCTTTTATCTTTTCTTATTGAAAGAGTAATATATTTTTGCTGTAGAAAAATTAGAAAATGCAGATAAGAAATAAAAAAAAAAGGAAGAAGAACGTAAAATCTTTGTAGCCACACCACCCTGAAATAACCTCTGCTAACATTTTAGTTTTTAACCTTTTGGCCTACTTTCTATGTACATATGTAAATATATATAAACACACATTTCCACATCAAAATGGAATCATACAGTTCATACTATTTTTAACACATTTTTTTGCTTACTTAGCAATATATCTTATATTGATTATGATTGTTTCAGCTACAAACGACAGAAACCCCAAAGTAACAGTGGTTTAAACACATTAATTTCTCTCTCCAGCAAATCAGCCCAGTGGCAAGCAGCCCAGGCTGTTCGGGCAGCTCCATGACCTCGAGGGTCCCAGGCCCTTCTGAGTCTGATGCTCTCCCATCCTCAATACATGGCTTCTTCCTCTTGCCAAGGTGGCTGCTACAGCCACATTCCACGGAGCAGGGAGACAGAAGCAGCGGAGAAGGGGGCACACTTCCTGGAATTCACATGCATTATTTCTGTTTACATCCCACCAGCCAGAACTTAGTCCCATGGCCATTGGGGAACAGGATATTTCTCTTACTGTGGCCAAAGGGGAGAAAAGATATTGGGGGACAGCCAGCATCTCTGCTAAATATCACAAATAACCTTCCAGTATATACAGTTTTCTACTCCCCCCTCCGTTTTCTCTCATTCTTTTGTGAACATTTTCCCATGTCATTTAATATTCTTCAAAATTTTAAACTTTTAATGTCTGCTTGATATTCCATAAGATATGTGTGGCATTACTTACAGATCCAGTGCCTCATTACTTGATATTTAGATGCTTTGCTCTTATAAATAAGTCTCTTCTATGTTTAAAAATTGCCAATGAAATTGATCCCAAGCTTTGGTCTGCATCCCGCACGGTGTGTGCCTGCCTAGGATATTTTGTCGCAGAGTTGGGATAGTTATCTGCCTTGAATGGCCTGAGTTTCTTCCTGTTAACAAATGGAGTTCTTTGGTAAAAGGTGCACCCTAAGGCCACCATTGCAGAGGAAGTCAAGGAAGGGAGCAGGGCCTGGGTGGCAGCTCTACCCTGGCTGTCGGCGGATTGCAGAATGGGGGCACCAGATTGGAGGCCCCTCTGCCTCGGTGGCTGGGGAGCCTCAGAGTCAAGCTTCACGTGCTTTCAGGAACCAAGGGAAGACCTGGCCCAGGAGAGGGTTAAGGGTCCTGGTGGGGCCCACTCATTCTTCAAATGCTTTTTGAGACCTCTGCTCAGGGCCATGCTCTGTGGAGCTGCCACATAGAAGGCATGGTTCCTGCCCTCCAGTGAATTCTAAATGCTCAAAGGTTTGGGTTCAGCCTGGAGAATTGCCTTAAAATGCAGAATTCAGGAACCCCCACCCAGAAATCTGACCAGATAGATTTTGGGGGGCCTGGAATCTGCATTTTTTACTCAATCACACAGGTGACCCTGATGAGGGTGGTCAGGGGCCACTTTCAGGGAGAAATGTCAGGAGACTTAGAAGTCTCCTAAACCAGGCAAATTGGAGCCTCTGTCTCCTCATTGTGTAGCTTGACCTCAGTTGAGCCTTAGGCTTTAGCAAAACCATAGGGACACCTGTCAGACAGAACTGAGCCCAGATCTCAGCTCTATCACAAGCCACTTCAGGCTAATTACGTGACCTCTTTAAGCCTCAGTTTGCCCATCTGTAAAATGGGGTTAATCATAAAGCTTCCCTTGTGAAATTAAATGTTAAAATGTTAAATGCTTAGTAGAGTGCCTGGTACTCAATAAATGCTAGATATTATCATTGCTGAAGTAATTAAAATTGACTTATTAATTAAAATTGCCTCTAGGTAAGTAATAACAGCAGGGAGTGGAGACAAGGTCTTACAGCATCTGGCACACTACCTGACTCATGGTGGTAGGCATTCAATAAATGGTAACTATTATTATTATGAACATCGTCACATACATTTTAATATCAGGCCTTCTTATCTCCCCACCACACAATTTTATCCACCCAATGGAATTTCTGGATTGTGGAGCTCCAAACTGTATCTATTGCCTGCCCCAGCACGAAAGAGATTTTCTCAGCTCCTTCCAGAAGGGTGGCAGGCAGGTAAGAAGAAGATGAGAGGGAACCTCAGGTCCCTACTCTCACCTCCCTGCTTTGGGGAAAGCACAGTTCTAGGCCTGAGCCATTAACCCAGCCTTGAGGGCGAGGGAGCCATGGAGGCCCTGGGCTGCTGGGAGGTGAGAAGGAAGATGCAGGGTAGCTGTTGATAATGACATTTTTTCAAGTGTTCATGGATGGCACGGTTGCCATGGTGATGCTGATGGCTCTGAGCAAGCTACGGCCTCTCTTGAGTTGTGAGTCAGGTTCAGTTTTATTTATTAAAAAAGAAAAACAACACTCTGGCCCGCAGAGGACAAAGTGAAGCTCCAGGTGGAGGCCGCAGTGTACACCGCTAGGGGCTGAATCAGCAGCACAGAGCGCGCTCCATCAGTCTCCTGCCGTCAGCTGGCCCAGTCGGCCATGAGGCCTGAAAAAGTCCACAGAGGTGAGTGGGCAGGCCAGCATCTCAAACAGTAGCCCAGGAAATTAAGCACAAACAGAATCCACACTGCAGTTTGAAAAATCCCTTAATAGGAAGCAGCTGCCATTTTCTCAACTCAGGCCCAGACACCTTCAGGGAACTCTGTCCTGCCCTGGTATGGGAATCCTCAGGGCCCAAGGAGACGGGGCATCCCCTGCCCCAACCCCAGGCAAGTGAAGGCCAAGGGCTGTCCCTGAGATGACGGGAGCTTGGTGGATCCAACCACCAGTGTCCACACAACAGCACTGCTGCCCCCAACCTCCAGCCTGAGTGTTCCGCCTTCTGAGAGGGGCAGGTTCCTGGAAGGACAGGGGAGGGCACAGAAATGTTCTCCCAGGGCCTTAGCTAGTTCTTTTCCCAGAACTCCTACAGGGAAAGGAGTAGATGCAATGACAACTCCAGCTTTGGCCCCTGCTTCTGATGGAGCTCTGGCCCATGTCATCACCCCACGGGGAGGCCCAGGTTGACAGTAACAGTGAAACACTGAAATCCTCTTCCTTGACTTGGCACCTTCTCAGAATCCTGGGCCTAGAACCAGAAGGGCCCTCAAACCCTCTCCAGGTAGAAACACTTCATTTCTTCTTCTCCCTCACTCCAACGTCCTGGCGCACCCACCTCCTAACCAGTTCTGGACCCTGAGCCCTTGTCTTCATCTACAGCCACTGCCTTCCTTATTTAGCAGAATGTTAGATGGGTTAAGCCAGTAGATGCTGTAGTCAGGGTGGGTGGATTTAAACCTTGCCTCTGCCACTTACTAGCTGTGGGACTGAGCCTCCATCCCCCATTTGGGCTCTAGAGCAGTGATGATAGTAACACCTGGTATAGGGTAGTTATGAGAACCAAATGCAATAATATTTGCAAATGTTTAACATAGAGCCTGGCTGGCACAGAGTCAGCACTCGATAACTGCCAGCCATTGCCAGTTTCTGTTCAGGCCCTTATCATATCCTGTCTGGATAACAGCACTAGCCTCATAGCTCCACTCACGGGTCAGAATCTTGCTCTCCTCCCATCTATTGTCCACACCGCTGCAGAGTGTGCAAATGCAATCCCAGCTGTATTCTTTTCCTCCTTAAATCTCTTCGTGGCTCCCATTTGCCTTCAGGATAACTTTTTGAGTTCCACAGAAATCCAGCCCTTGGCCACCCTCTCCAGCTTCATATCTCACCATGCCCCACCCACCTGTGCCACTCTGTTTCAGCCATACCCAACTGTTAGCTGGATCCCCAAGGTGCCAGGCTCTGCCATACCTCTGTGATTTTTGCCATACTGTTCCCTTTGCCCAGAATGTCCTTTTCCCTTTTGTCCACCTAGCCAACTCCTACTCATCCTCCAAAGACCACATCAAGAGGCCCGTATCTGCAAAGATTTCCTGTCCTCCCTGCAGGTGCAGAGTAGGCCACTCCTTCCTCTGAGCCACCTCAGTATCTTCCAAGGTGACATTTATCATAACTTTACATTGCAATTATTGCTACCCATTCCTGTGACCCCTTTCAGCTTCTTGAGGGCAGCACTGATTCTAATTCATTTCTGAATCTCCAGAACCTACCACAGTGCCATCATGTTCACAAGAAATGATTGTGAATGTATGATATAGACAAAACCCTGTTGTAGAAGAAGAAATTGGTGCCTAGATAGGAATGGTGACTTGGCCAAAGTAGACTCCAGAAGCCCTATAAAGCCAGACCACTCTTATTTCAGGGACTATGAATCATTCATTCATCCATCAGTTACTTACTGAGCACCGGTCATGCATCAGACACTGCACTGCTCCTTGGGGAACAAAGAACAAGACACAGTCCCAGTCCTCAGAAGCCCACAGGCAGGGAGGATAGAATGACAGGTACACAGACAATCCCCACACTTGTCACTAGGACCTGGGACAGATGATGTAGAAGGAGCTACAGGAACTCCAGGGTCCCCTTCTAGTGAGAGGAGGCCACTCTTCCTGTATGTCTACTCCCTCTCCCTAAACATTGGAGGTCAAGTTCCCACAGACCACCAGGCCAAGGCAGCCACTCTCTAGGTGCTGTCAACACAGGCAGACAGACACACACACATGCTGACACATAGTCAAGACAAGTGGCACGAACATGCCTTGCCCCATAAGGCAGGGCAGATGGTCCCAAGGACACGTTTGTGCCTCTAAGCAGCCGTGTCAAGAACAAGGACAGATGACATTAGATAACAGAGCATTTTCTGACACCTCACATTGCACAAAGCCCTTTCCCACACGCGGTCTCATTTGAGTCCCATGAGGAAGGGCCCTACAGACAAGGCAGGTATTTTCAGATGAGCAAACTGAGACTTGGAGAGGTTTAAACAACTTGCCCAAGCCCACTATTTGGTCAGTGGTAGACCCGGAACTGAATCAGTCCCTCCCAAGCACATCCTGGGCATTTAGTCTGTGCCAGGCCCTCTGCTGGGCACAGGGGCTACTGAGGCAAATGGGCTCCAGCCCCTGTTCCTCATGAGAGACAACAGCATAGTGGCCAAGGGCACAGTTTCTCGAAACAAACAGAAACCTGTTTGAATGTCCGTTTCACCGTCAACTAACCATGTGAAACTGAGCTGGTTGCTACCTTCCAGATCACATCACTTTTATGATCAAAATCCTCCGAAGGCTCCATTCCAATCAGAATAAAATACAAACTCCTTAGCAGTCCCATGTGACCTGTCCCTGGCTTCCTGTCACTGTCCACCGCTCCTCCCTGCCCTTCAGCCAAAGCACCTCTGACCTCCCGCCTTTGCCCCTTCTCCTCTTCCCTCCCCTCGGCACTCTTGCTGCCTCCTTCACCACAGTGTCCAAAATGGTGGCCTTGTCACTATCCCCTGTACTTACTTCAAGGCACTAACTCAATCTGACACAATTCTATGGATGTGTGTGACTATTTGCTTATGACCTGTCTACCCTGCTAATATGTCAGTTGTCACGAGGGTAGAATTTTGTTCACTACAGTGCTTAAAACAGTGCCTGGCACATAGTAGGAACACAATAAATTTGTGACACATGAATGAATCATGACCCTCAGTTTGCTCCCTTTTAAAATGATACCAACAGCACATAGTTACAAGGATCTAATGGCATTGTAAATGGAAGATGCTAAGCCTGGTGCCTGGTGCTTCTTGGCCTTCGATTATGGCAGCTGCTGTGGTTATGCTCATTGGTGTTATTTTGGTGTTCACGGTCTTGCGTGGGAGATAGATGTGAAAAGACATCTCACAATGTGATCGTAACGCCCTCTCCTCCACCTAGAGACCCAGGCAGCAACGCCTCCACTGGCCTGAACTGCAGGGCCAAAAACTCTTGCCCTGTCTGCTGAGGTCACCCTTGGGGTCTGGGCCCCGCCTGGGCTGGGGGCAGTGGGCTGAGCACAGACCAGGCCTCAGAAACCCGTGATTTCCCCCCCAGAGCAGGCCCCACATCAAAGCCACTTTTGGAGGGGCGAGGCCTCGAGGTAAATGGAAGATTAAAGGAGGCGAGGTATCCACAGGCCACAGGGAGAGGCGGCCGGCAGGCGACCACAGCGGAGAGGCCCTGACACAGCCCTGGCAGCAGCCATCTTGGGGAACACAGAGGAGAGAAGGGAGCCCAGGCCTGGGCAAGGGGAGCTGTCAAGGGGTAGCTTAGCCTGGGGAAGGTCCCCTTTAGTACTTTTGGATCCATGCCTCCAGTGCAGGCCTGCTTCTTAACCCTTTCCCAGCCAGCCAGCAGAGAGGCTCATCACCAGGAGCTCCTAGGCCTCTCTTCAAGCCTGTTTGGTCATTGGGGTTTGCTCCCCCCAGCAAGGGAGCCTGTAATGAGGACCTCCTGGCCCCAGTCTCCCTCCCCAGGGAAGGTCTGTAATTAGTGCAGAAGGCGAGGTTGGGGAAGCTCAGACAATGTCATTTGAACCAGGATGAGACAGAGCTCAATTGCTAGTCTGCACATTTTTTTTTTCTGGTGCCATTACATATACAAAACTCAGGCAAGCTTAACTCTTTCCTGGCTGGGCCATGATGCCTGGTTTCAATTTGGCATGCCATCCATTCCTGTGCCATCCTTGCCTTCTCCACACTCACCCCAATTCAGGTGAGCCATGATTTAAGACCTCCCTAACATGAGCCAATCAATCTCCAACAAGCCTCTGATGAATGTCACTAGATGCCAAACACCCAAAGGTAGGTCTCCCTACCACCAAGGAGGTTGCAATCCCTGGGCAGTGGAGGTATGTAAACCAGAAACAGCCAGGCGGTGAGAGCCAGTGCAGGGTAGGGAAGGAGACCAGCATTGAGGCAGAGTAGACAGGATGGGCATGTGGAGGATGGGCAGGTGGTAAGCTCTCTGGAAACATGGACTGAAAGAGCTGTCTTCCTGGAGCAGAGCTGCAACCAGGCTGAACCTACAGGGAGGCAAAGCCTCAGCAGACCTGAGCCAGCTCCAGGTGGAGACAGATGTCAGAGTCTATTGGGACATGGAACTGTGATTGCTTCCATACCCAAGCTCCCGAAGCAGTCAGTACATCCCTGAACTTCAGTTCAGCTTACATTGGACCGCAAAGTCTGGTTACAGATCTGGCTCCCCCACTAGATGGGAACAACTGGAGGGCCTCATCTATTCATCTCTGGTCTCAAGTTTCTAAGCACTAAGCCTGACACAGGAGAGTTGATCAATAAATGGTCATTGAATAAAAGATGGGACTTGGATGAAAAGGTGGGAGGGTGTAGGGAAGAGTCTCTATCTCCAGACTTTCCCAGAAGGAATGCAAATTGGGGCTTCTTACCACAAACTCTCTAACATGTAAAGAGTTTCTTTCTAGAAATCAGTAAGACAAAGACCAACTGATTTTTTTAAAAGTCAACGTATATAAACAGCCCACAGAAAAGGAAATGTAAATTGTTCTAGGACATCTAATAAGATGCTCAACCTCACTCATAATATTGAGAAATATGAATTAAAATTGCAAGGAGAACCTATTTGTTATCTATCAGATTAGGAAAATTCAAAGAGTTTGGTAATATCCTCTGAGAGACTGTAGAGAAACCAATAATGTCATATATTGCTGGTGGAAGTGTAAATTGGTACAAGATACTTGACAATATCTATCAACATTACAAACACACATTCTTTTTGGCCCAGCAATCCCACTTCTGAAAATTTATCATACAGATATGTAGTGCTTGCATATGCTCAAAATGACTTGGAGCGAGGTTATCATTGCAGCATTGTTTGCCGTAGTGAAGACCTGGGAACAATCCAAATGTCCATCACCTGGGGACAGGTAAAGAAATTATGGTACATTCATACAATGGATGGTTATGCAGTTTTTTTAAAAAAAGGAGAATGAGGAAGTTCTGTATGTACTGATAAGAGTAGATCTTCAAGACAGATTAAGTTTTTTAAAAAGACACAGAACAGTGTGTGTAATATGCAACTTTTGGGTAAAAAAAGTAGAAGAAATATCTACACACTTTATACCTGCTTACACACAAACACACATATAGCATAGAAGGATACCCAAGAAAGTAATAACATCAATTATATATTGGTCACAGGATAGGAACTTAGTGGTTAGGATATAGGATATAGAGGTGAGAGGAATACTTTTCATAGTATTCCTTTTTTATTTTTCATTTTTTGAGCCATGTAAATGCATAATCTATTCAACAAATTAAAAACAAAACAAACAAACAAAAAACACATCTACCTAGGGATTGGCAGTTCTGGGGATTCTTCTCAGCTGCTGAGTAAAAAAGATTCTACCTGGCTGCTCCTTCCTCATTTTCCTTCCCCCTCCTTGGCAGCTTTTCCTGAGACTCTGGGTCCCAATAAATGGTAACTGTTATCTCAAATCATGTCTTCTGTTCAAACACATGGAATCAAGTCAGATGGAGATGCTATGGGGCCTTGGACAAGTTATTTCATCTCTCTGAGCCTCAGTAAAACAGGGTAATCATAGAACCTGCCTCCAAAGGTGGTGATGAGCCCTAAGTGAGAAAATGCAGAGGACGTGCTTAGCATAGATCCTGGGATATGATCAAAGCTATATTGCATAAGTATACAAGACTCACTGTTCATATTCTTTGCCAATATTTTTATTGGATTGTGAGTCTTTGTCTTCTTGATTTATAGGAGCTCTTTAAAGCTTTAGAATATTGAGATAAGCACTGCAAACTGGCAGAGCATTAAAAGGCAATGGGACCACAGTACATGGCAGTTGATGCAAACATTTATTTCTGTGATTACCCATGCTCCCCTCCTGTCCCCACGCATGCTGGTGTCTGAAGGCGTCCCGCACTGGAGACCCCAGGGCTCATTTAGATGGCTCCAAGGAACAGGGTCTTGACTCACTGGCTCTGTGTGTCACCACCGGTCTTCCCTGGGTTGTCACACTGCCACTCCAGGGCACCTTCAGCTGCAGTTAAGGACAACACTTCCTTCTGCTGTGTCTTCCCTGGGGATGCCTGGGCTTGGGAGCACCTGTGTGGTGTCAGCCCCTGCAAGGAACAAGTTCACCAGTGGATAAAAATAAGACCTACTCTAGGAGACCCTAAGTTTTCATCCAGGGGCCTCAAAGCCACTAAGCCCATCTGTGGGCACCTCTGAGAGGTTACCTCGCGGGATCAGGATTTTGAATAGACACCACGCACCCCTCACCCTCATCCCGGGACACTCGGTGCTCGTGTGTCAGAGTGGAGAAATGTAGCTCCCCTGGGCCCACAGCCATTCATTTTTCTCCAGGGAATTGGTCCACCCTTCAGTTCTGGAGGCTCCAAAAACATTCCTCAGAGCATCTGGAATATATATTTGGTTCAACTGGTGATTGCCAAGGCCAGCTCTGCTGGTTTTCTGCTGGCTTCGCTCAGCCACGGGGGCTGAAGATGGTCGCTGAGGTTGGGGGACATCCAGGACCCCCAGGGGCCCTCTGTGTGCCTGACAAAGGGTGATGGGAGCCCCCACCCAGAACCGACCCTCCGCCTCGGCCTGCTCCTGGAGAAGGGGAGCCTGGCTGAGGGCTGGTGGGAGTTAGCTTGAGTCTGCAAAGGCCCCAGGCTCCCCGCAACTCTCTAGAAAGCCCCTTGATTGCCCTGCAACTCATCTAATCCAAGAGTCCGGTGCAGTGGAAAATTAAGTCCAACAGACCCATCTTCACATTTCCAACTTTCCTGCTTAATAGCTGTGTGACCTTGGACAAATAACTTCTCCAAGCTTCGCCTACCTCCTCTATAATAGTAAAGATATTTGTGTATTTCTACCCTGTTTCACTTCTAAAAGGATTTGAGACACTAAAATTAGATGTGTTATATTTGCTTTGTTTTGTTTTGTTTTTAAAAGTGGAAGAAGGATACGGAAAAAAGGGGATTAAAAGCATCAGATGAATCCAGGGACGCAGTTAGTTTGTAAAATCCACTCCCATGAGAGCCTGTTATAAGAGGGTGAACCTCAGCAAATTCATCTCTGAGCTTCCTCACAGCCAAAGCCAAGAAGGAAACGCAATAAGCTATAAAACCCAGAGCGTCCAGGGATTAAAAATAATCCCATTGCTCCAAAGAAGCCTGCTTTTCTGGGCCACAAAGTCAAAGCAAAACGCCTTCCCTGGGCCTTCCTAAAGGGGCGAGTGAGCAGGGGTGCAGTGGTCCTTCCCCCAAGTGGGGGTGATAGTGCATCCTAGGGCCTTTGTGAGTTAGAAATAAAATAAAATGCCAGAAAGTGGATTTCAGAGAGGCTAGCACACAATAGGTGCTTAATCTGTGTCCAGTTCCTTCCTTCCTCCTACTCTGTCCTCTGTCTTTTCCCAGGGAAGGGGAATCTGTGAGCTCTTTCATGAGTGCAAGCATTCAGCTATTCCGCCATTCAGCAAGCACTTATCGAACACCTACTGTATGCCAGATTCTGGGCTAAGCAAATGTGTGAATCCCCTAAACCTACCTGGTCCCTTTCCTGCTGTCCTGAGTCTCGGTCTCAGAAGCGCTCCCTTCCCCCCTGCCACCCACCCTTTTGGTTCTGGGGCTCTGCCTCCTCCCAAGCTTGGCAATAAACCCCAGGGAGCCCTGCTCCTGTGGCTTCC
The DNA here is from genome assembly GCA_029593785.1 of Cabassous unicinctus. NCBI lineage: Eukaryota > Metazoa > Chordata > Mammalia > Cingulata > Chlamyphoridae > Cabassous > Cabassous unicinctus. The sequence continues at coordinate 31,264 of JAQZBX010019172.1, forward strand.
CCCTCATTCCTCACATAGCTGCAGGCTGCTCCCTCCAACCGCCACATTCATGGAGCTCAGCCACGTGCAAAAGCACAATTAATATTCCACGCAGTCTCCCTGAGTCCTGCTGCCTCTCGGAAGAAGATGGAAACCAGATTTGCAGCCGCACGCTCTGGCACGGGCACTAGCAGAGGGGTGGGCACGGCCCTAGGTGTGAGCTGGCCCTTTCTCCTCAGAGGCGTGCACATTCGCGTGACTGTCAGAAGCCCCACACGCAGGTCCACACCTTCACACACCTGGTCATCCACTGGGCCTAGGTGTACACTCCTGGGCACACCACCGTGGGCTGCACACTCATCTCCCAGCCAATTGCTGCAAAGAACACGTGGTCTTTTCACACACAAGGCCCAGATTTGCTTTCTGGGCAGAACGAGTCAGAATCAGAGTTTCAGAGCCGGGAGGATGGAATCTGAGAGGCCATTCTGTCCAAAACCCTCATTTTAGAGGAAAGGAGCTGAGGCTGTGACTTAACCGTGACTGCCCTCAATCTCCACTGAACTGAATTGTGACTGGTTGCACATTAGCAAAGCCTTGCATTTAAATGCCCGATACTGTCTCCCTGCTTTCTGGAGACTAGCCACCTCAGCCTCAGCAGCCATGCACGTGGGGGAAACCGAGGCACAGGGCGGGCAGAGACTTGGCAAGTGCGGTAGATAATAGGCAGAATCAGGCCTCCAGCTTCCTCTTCATCCCACAGTCTGGCTCTGCCAGCCCAGGGGGAGGGGGCAGAATTTGCGGGACAGCGGTCCCAACAACCTGAGGACTCACTGAGGCCTTGTTTATTTTCTCTCTTTACTTTAGACTTGGGGAGCAAGGGGAACTGAGAACTGAAAGCCTGAGTGAATGCGTTTGGGGGATGGGGCCAGGGGTCCTGGGTTATAGAGACCTCTAGAAGCAGGTACAGGTGGCGAGGCAAGAAGGGTGAGTTCAGAGCAGGCCTGAGAGCAAAGCAGGAAGCGGGTGGAGCTGCTCCCCAGGCAGCAGGCAGATGGAAGGCCCAGGGGCGGGCCTGCCTCCAGTCCCAAGACGGGACAGTAGAGCAGAAATTCAGGGAAAGAGAAGCTAAAATAATTACCAGGAAAAGGAGCTGGGAGGGACGAGAGTGTTTTCTTAGTCTTTAAGGAACTTCGGTCTTCAGAGAATTTGGAGAGGAAAAAGAATCAGTCTTTAAGGCCTTTTTCCAAGGCAGGACGGCTGGTGATTCACTCACTGCTGAGGAAGGCTCTGGGCCCTGGAAGGCCCCTCCCCTCGGCTCCTGCCTCTCCCCAGTGAGCAACCCCAGTTCATCCAGGGTGAGTGGAAAGGACCCTGGGAGAGGAACCCGGAGGCCAAGCTTTCAGTCCCACCTCTGCCCTACCAAAGCTGGGTCACCTCAGGCACGTCTCCCACAGCCTTAGGTTTTGGTTTCCTTATCTGTGAAATGAAAGAGTGCCAAGCCTTATAAATTCTCCAAGCCGAGCCTCGGTTTTTTCATCTGCTGCTGGGGATGATAATAACATCAGGGTTCACTGAATCTAAGATGTCACTGATTGTATGATGCACCATTGTTTTATATACTTCAAAAAAAGAAAGAGAAAATGTGGCCAATTAAGCTACGACATACCTTGGATTGTAAGACACATTCTGATTTCAGAGCTGTTAAAATGCAAAAAGAAATGTGCATCTCAGAATCAGTGAAATATGATGTTTATCTCACAAGCTTGTTCCCAAGAATTAAATGAGATAATACAATTAAAGTACGGGCACACAGCAAGCACGCGGTAAATGTCATCTATTTTTATGATTCAGGTGAAGCAGGGAAGGCACCGTAGGCCAAGGGGATGGAAAGGAGAGCACCAAGTCACTCAGAGTCCCGGGTCCAAAGCCCACCCCCACCCTCCTGCAGGGTGCCATCCCCGCGGACCCCATGGCCAGCCCCAGTGGGGGAGGCCCTGGGGGAGCAGCTATGTGGCCCATTTTCGGGAGCCATCAGGGAACAAAGGGCCCCGGAAGTCAGCCTAATCTCCAGGATGAATATGTTTTCATTTCTCAGAAGTTCCTGTTAGAGTGTGCCAAAGCGATTTTTCCTTTACAATCCAGGCAAACAAGGCAGGTTTACTTTGGGCGACCTTCTCGTCACCACCCGGGGCCTGCCTGCCGTGTGTAAACACCCCGCCTTGCACCCTCCTCAAGGCTCCAGGCATGCGCCTGGAAAATCCGAGCGTCATCACCAACCCCCCCAACCCCCAGCCCTGTCCTGGTAGGGCACATTTGGAAGATCCTTGGAGAGGACAGGATCCTAGGAAGTCATCAGCTCCCCTAACACCCCATTTTATATTTGCGAAAACTGAACCCCAGAGAAGGTCAATGATCTCCAGGGGTGTCAAAGTGTGGCAGTCCCCAACCAAACCTCTCCCCCCACGCACACATCCCTGCTCACAGCCCAGCCTGGCAGGTGCCTCTCCCCACCTGACCTTCAGTGCCAGGGGCAGGCAGGAAGCTGCTATCTGCTCTTTCTCTCCTTTGCGTCACTGACTGGGCTGGGATGTCTCTATGCATGAAGCTTTCACCTCACAGCTGGAGCTGCTGCTGGAGAGCAGTGACCAGGTGTTCCTGAGCCCACAGCAGGAGGGGCTGCGGTACCTGCTTTTCCTGACCCGCAGGATTTGCAGGTGTGGGGTGGTGTTTGCAGAACCTCCTTCCCCCAGCTCCAACCCTTCAGATGCAGAGAA